>JANSJX010000153.1:0-62908 GCA_026168455.1 Theocolax elegans
AGACTCCACTAATTACGGGATTTTCTGGATATTTCAGGAATATCTGAGGAATTTCGTGACGATTCTACCAATTACGAGATTTCCTGGATGTTTCGGTAATTGCTGAGGTATTTAAAAAAAACTCCACTAATTATGGTATTTCCTGGATATTACGAGAATTTCTGTGGTATTTTTGGATAACTCTACATATTAAGGGATTTCCTGGATATTTGGGGAATTTCTGAGGTATTTCTGGATAACTCTACTAATTATGGGATTTCCAGGATATTTCGGGAATTTCTGAAACATTTCAGAAAGACTCCACTAATTACGGAATTTCCTGGATATTTCGGGAATTTCTGAGGTATTTCTGGATCACTCTACTAATTACGGGATTTCCTGGATCTTTCGAGAATTTCTGAGGAAATTCGGGATAACACCAATAATAACGGAATTTCCTGGATATTTCGGGAATTTCTAAGATATTTCTGGATAACTCTAATAATTACGGGATTTCCAGGATATTTCGGGAATTTCTGAGATATTGTGGAATGACGCTACTAATTACGGGATTTCGTTGATATTTCGGGAATATCTGAGGAAATTCGGGATTAATCTACTAATTACGGAATTTCTCTTATATTTCGGGAATTTCTGAAATATTTCAGAGAGACTCCACTAACTACGGGATTTCCTGGATATTTCGGGAATTTCTGAGGAATTTCTGGATAACTCTACAAATTAAGGGATTTCCTGGATATTTCAGGAATTTCTGAGGTATTTCTGGATAACTCTACTAAATAAGGGATTTCCTGGATATTTCGGGAATTTCTGAAATATTTCAGGAAGACTCCACTAATTACGGGATTTTCTGGAAATTTCGGGAATATCTGAGGAATTTCGTGACGATTCTACCAATTACGAGATTTCCTGGATGTTTCGGTAATTGCTGAGGTATTTAAAAAAGAACTATACTAATTATGGTATTTCCTGGATATTTCGAGAATTTCTGTGGTATTTTTGGATAACTCTACAAATTAAAGGATATCCTGGATATTTGGGGAATTTCTGAGGTATTTCTGGATAACTCTACTAATTACGGGATTTCCTGGATCTTTCGGGAATTTCTGAGGAAATTCGGGATAACACCAATAATAACGGAATTTCCTGGATATTTCGGGAATTTCTGAGGTATTTCTGGATAACTCTACTGAATAAGGGATTTCCTGGATATTTCGGGAATTTCTGAAATATTTCAGAAATCCTCCACTAATTATGGAATTTCCTGGATATTTCGGTAATGTCTGAGGTATTTCTGGATCACTCTACTAATTACGGGATTTCCTGGATCTTTCGAGAATTTCTGAGGAAATTCGGGATAACACCAATAATAACGGAATTTCCTGGATATTTCGGGAATTTCTAAGATATTTCTGGATAACTCTACTAATTACGGGATTTCCAGGATATTTCGGGAATTTCTGAGATATTGTGGAATGACGCTACTAATTACGGGATTTCGTTGATATTTCGGGAATATCTGAGGAAATTCGGGATGAATCTACCAATTACGGGTTTTTCCTGGATCTTTTGGGAATTTCGAGGAACTTCGGGATGATTCTACCAATTACGGGATTTCCTGGATATTACGCGAATTTCTGTGGAAATTCGGGATTAATCTACTAATTACGGAATTTCTCTTATATTTCGGGAATTTCTGAAATATTTCAGAGAGACTCCACTAACTACGGGATTTCCTGGATATTTCGGGAATTTCTGAGGAATTTCTGGATAACTCTACAAATTAAGGGATTTCCTGGATATTTCGGGAATTTCTGATGTATTTCGAAATGTCTCCACTAATTGTGGTATTTCCTGGATATTTCGGAAATTTCTGATTTATTTCGGGATGACGATAATTACGGGATTTCCTGGATATTTCGGGAATTTCTGAGGTATTTCGAAATGTCTCCACTAATTGTGGAATTTCCTGGATATTTCGGGAATTTCTGAAATATTTAAAAAAAAAACTCCACTAATTATGTTATTTCCTGGATATTTCGGGAATTTATGTGGTATTTTGGATAACTCTACAAATTAAGGGATTTCCTGGATATTTCGGGAATTCTGAGGTATTTCGAAATGTCTCCACTAATTGTGGAATTTCCAGGATATTTCGGGAATTTATGAGGTATTTCGGGATGACGCTACAATTTACGGGATTTCCTAGAAATTTTGGGAATTGCTGAAATATTTCAGAAAGACTCCACTAATTACGGGATTTCCTGGATATTTTTTATTTTAATACCTTGTTTTAATATATTATTATTTTTGTCTTCAATATTATTTTTGTTGACTATTTAATTGTTTTTGTTTTCTGTCAATACTTATTTTTACAGTATCTTTGTTTTTAATTCTTCTTTATAATTTTGAGATTCTTCTATTACATTTTCTTTCGTTATTGTATTTTTTTCAACATTGTGTCCCAAACCTTGTTTTAATCGCGAGCGAAGCGAGCGTTTTTGGCTAGTATAAAATTAAATAAATTAAAATAAATTCCAACATATTGGTATTAAATATAAATACAAATATAAAAAAAAAGTACTAGTATATCGGTACAAAGCAAAATATTACAAGGGAAAGTGAAACTTAAAAAAATTAACAAAATTTAAATAAATTATAAACTAATATTTAAAACAATCGAAAAACTAAAAGATAAATACAAGTATATCGGTGTAAAATAAAGAATAAAACAATTAAAAATTAAAAATTAAAAAATTTAATATTGATTTAAATATTAAAAATTGAAACATTAAAACGCAGTAAAGTACTTTGCGTATAAATAAATACAAATAAATTAAAAACAAGATGACAAATGTTAAAATATATACATTATAAAAGAAATTATGAGAAATTAAAAATTTAAATTAAAAAGAAATTTTATTGACAAAAATATAATTAATACAAAATAATAAAAGCGTAAATAATAATCGGTTAAAATACGATAGATTAAAAATATAAAATAATTATAATTTTTAATTAAAACCAGTTTTTACATTGGAAGTATTCTATGTCTTGTTTTAGTGGAAGGGTATTTTACAAAAGAATATTGTAAAAAACTAAGGATCCAGCAACGTCTTTTGAAGCAACGTGAGAAGAGGAAGTACGAAAGGATTGAGAGTAGACTATCCATTTGAAGGAAATTAAGAAAGGAAGCTGAAATTTGATGATTCAAGGACAGCACTGAAAGAAATTAGAGAAAGCCGAAAATATTGAGTAAAACTTCAGAAGAAAAGAAGAGAAGAAAGAAAGCAGCAAGTGCATTTAAAGATACCAAGTTATGAATTAGATTCAAACAGTACTAAAGAATTATTTATATTAAATATACCTAAATTGAATGTAGATTTACAAAGAACTAAACTTACAGATAAAAGTAAACAAGATAATAATAATATACGAACATCGCGAAAAATGTATGAAAACTGTTTCATACGTAAACCTACACGACCCCGGAAAATATCTTTTGCGCCGAAATTAAATAATACTATGTAAATATGTTTTATTTTTTGTAATAAATTGTTTATTTTAATTTTTAATAAGTATAAAGATTTTATCATTATTTTTTTATATATACCTACTAAGGAATTTAGGAAAGGGGAATTTATGAATAATCAAAAAGTTACAACTCGGTCACAAGCAAAAAACAAAGTTTTAGAGCAAATTAAAAAACAAAAAAAATTAGATTCAAGTTTCGATTTTGATGATTATAAAAGTGCGGTAAGTTCATCTGACTCTGATACTAATAATACAATTGATTCAACTCAAATACAAATTAAAGACTTAACGTTAGACAATACTATTAAAGTAGAAGAAAAAAATATTTCTATTGATCAGATTAAAATAGATAAGAAAGATATTATTAATTTAAATAATAAAATTACAACAGAAGCAAAATTTTCTGCATTTTCGATTAAAGATGCATTACTTATGGTTCCAGATTTTGACGGTTCAAATATTACTTTAAGTCAGTTTGAAGATTGTTGCCAAGAAGCATTAGATTTAGTAGGAGCTGAAAATGAAAAATTTTTAACCAAATTACTTTTTACGAAATTGAGTAGTTCAATTAAAAACAAAATATACAGTTCAGAAATAGAAAAAGTAGCGACTTTAATAGAGAAGTTAAAATTATTATTTTCTTCTTCAAAATCTATTCTGCAATTACAAGGTGAATTGGGTAGAGAATATCAAAGATACGATGAAAGAGTTATTGAATTTGCGACTAGAATAAAAAATATTAGTCAAAAAATAATTGAAATTTATAAAGCCAATAATAAGGGGGTTTTAAGTAATGATGAAAAACAAATTTTAATGAGAGACATTTCTGATAGTTTTAAGAACGGTTTAAAAGAAGAAATTTTACAAAAAATTGAGGATATAGATAACATTGATGATCTAGTTAAAGAAGCAATCACAGCAGAAAATTTAATTGAAACTCGTAGAGCGTTACGTAATCAAAATACAAAAAGATTTGACAATTTTCAAAATCGTAATATTAATTTATGTTTAATTTGCAAAAAAGAAGGGCATTTATCAAGTGAATGTAGAGCACAAAAATGTCAAGTTTGCGATAAAATTGGTCACATAGCCAAAAATTGTAATTTTTTTATTTCATGTAAAAAATGTAACAAAAATGGTCATAACACTGAAGAATGTAGAGCAGCAAAATGTCAATTGTGTGATAAATTTGGCCATGTTGCTAATCAGTGTAGATCAAACACAACTCAAGTTAAATGTCAATTTTGTGAGAGAAATTAAAAAATCAATTATAATTACAAATTAAACAATCAATTTAGTAGTAATAATGATAAACGCGAGGAAATAAAATGTCAAACGTGTGGGCGGATTGGACATACTTCAGCAATGTGCTACAAAAATAGATTTTGTGAATATTGTAAAATTAAACGTCATAATACCGTAGATTGTAGGGAAAGGAATTCGGGAAATGAGAAAAGAGCTTCGAATCAGGACGCGAATTTGGAAGCTCTCAAATCGAACGATCGCGTCGCGAAAACGATGTTTGTGGAAAACGAGATATCGGATTTTTTCAACCTCCACTAAAAAAACCACTTAAAAGTGTACCGTATATTTGTTTATTAGGAAAGGAAAAAGAATATAAGTTTTTAATCGACTCGGGATCACAGACTAACATTGTTAAAGTTAATATTTTACCAAGTTCAGCTAAAATAACGCATAATGATATATCTATTAAAGGAATAACTAATGAAGATCAAAAAACTTTAGGTCAAGTAAATATGAAAATTTTTGATCATGTAGCAAATTTTTATGTTGTAAATGAAGATGTTCAAATACCTTATGATGGCATTTTAGGTGCACAATTTTTTATTGATACTAACTGCAAAATGGATTTTGAAAAGCAATGTGTTACTTTTAAGGGAGAAAATTTTGAATTTAAACAAGATAATAATTATGATTATGATAATAAACATTTAGTTAATATTAATTCTGATTAAAAGAATAATTTTTTATATTTAAATATGTTAAATGAGCATGAAAATATAAGGGGACAGTTGTTAATTGATACAGGATTCGAAGCTAATATTATTAAAGAAACTTTAATTGATAATAAATTAGATATTGATAGAGATGTAAATATTTGTTTAAAAGACATAAGTAGTGGAAGTTTAAAGGCTTTGGGTAAGGTAAATATAGACGTTTTGGGACAAAAAACTGAATTTATAGTTATTCATGATATTATTGATTTTCCTTTTGAGGGTATTTTAGGAGCGGATTTTTTCAATAAAACAGGCGCAATAATTAAATTTAATACTAAAGTTATTAGAGTTAACGATAAAATAGCTCCATTAAGCTCTAGAGTATAAGATTTATGTAATGATTTGTATGTACAAAGTCAGATACCTGAAGAATATAGTAGTATTAATGATTTTAATGAATTAGATTTTAATGATTTTGATTCTAATAATAGTCAAGCAGAATTAAATAATTATTTTATTAACAAATGTGAAACTTTTAATGAATTAGGTTTAGATCTCAATGATGTAAATATAGGCTCGAATTTTTCCTTTGTAGATAAATGCGCTAAACAAGAAATATCGATGGGTTCGAGGTTAAGTAGACTTAAGGAAAAAATATCTTTAATTCACTTAGATAATGACGAACGACAACAAATTAATAATCTAATTGAAAAATATGCTGATTGTTTTCATTTAGACGGAGAAAATTTAACAGCTACGACAGCAGGGGTTAATAAAATAACAACAATTGATTCTATACCTATTTATACGAAACAGTATCGTTTGCCACATATTTTAATAGGTGAGGTCGAAAAACAAGTTCAAGAACTTTTAGACCAAGATATTATTCAACATTCTAGATCACCATATAATACAAGTTTATGGGTCGTTCCAAAAAAATCTGGACATAATGGTGAAGAAAGGTGGAGAATGGTTTTAGATTTTAGGCCATTAAATGAAAAGACAATACAAATGAGATATCCGTTACCAAATATTGTCGAAATATTCGATCAAATCGGTCGTGCAAAATATTTTACCGTTATGGACTGTAAATCAGGAAAACTTGCGTCAGGCGCTATCGCGCCTTTTGATTTCATCAATTACCTTTACATCCAAATGATAGACATAAAACAGCTTTTTCTACACCAAACGGGCATTTTGAATTTAAACGTTTACCTTTCGGTTTAAAAAATGCTGCTGCAGAATATCAGCATGCGATGCAAACTACTTTAGACGGTTTAATATCGAAAGGATATTTGTATTTATTGATGATATAGTGATATATGCAAATACACTTGAACAACACAATGAAATATTTGAAAAGGTAATGGATAGATTAAAAAAATATAGTTGGAAATTAGAACCAACTAAATTCGAATATTTAAAGAGAAAAGGTGCATATCTTGGGCACGTACTCAGTGAAGATGGTATTAGTCCACATGAGAATAAAATAATAGCAGTAAAAAAATTTCCGGTTCCTAAAAATGTAAAAAATATTCGACAATTTTTGGGTTTAGCTGGATATTACAGAAAATTCATAAAAGATCTTGCAAAAATAGCAAAACCATTATCTAAGCTTTTTGAAAAAGATCAACCGTTTATTTGGAATGATGAAACAAATACAGCTTTTGAAATGTTAAGAAATGCATTGTGTACTGCACCAGTTTTACAGTATCCAGATTTTAGCAAAGACTTTATTATTACCGTAGATGCTTCGGGATACGCAATTGGCGGGATTCTTTCTCAAGGAGAGGTCGGTAAGGATAGACCTATTTCATACATGTCAAGAGTTTTAAGAAAAGCAGAATTAAATTATGCAGTTTACGAAAAGGAGGCTCTAGCCGTAGTAGAATCAGTTCTTTACTTTAGAAATTACGTGCTAGGTCACAAGATATTAATTCTGATCACATGCCATTAGTGTGGTATAGCACAGCAGATAAAAGTATACGGGTTCAAAAATGGCGATGTATTTTAGGAGCCTATGATTACAAAATAGTATATAAACCTGGAAAGTTGAATGTAAATGCTGACGCTTTGTCCAGGAATCCAGTACAAGTAAATGTGACAACAAGAGCTCAGAAGCAAAAACAGGACATAAATATTTCTAATAATAATAATAAAAATAATAACGATCAAATAGATATCAATAACGATAAAAATATTTCTCAACAATCGATTAAAAATATTCATCAAAAAAATAATTCTAAAAATGATCCAAATTTTTCTGACAATGTAATTAAAGTCACTCAACTGCCAATAAATACAAAATCAGTTAGAAAGCTTTGCGAAAAACAAATTAATTATAAAGAGAGTGATATTAATAGTGATATTGAAGTAGAGATAAGCCATCAAAAAAATAATGTGAATAAATCTGATATAAATTGTTATTTAAATAGTTCATCTAGCGATGAAAGTTTATTGAATGATAATATTAATCATAATAACAAAAACTGAAGATGAAACTAACCTTAAAAATTTGGACATAATTCACAAATTGGTTCAAAATCAAATAAAAGTTCATATACTGATAATAGTGATAATATTTCGATTGAAAGTAATGATACTAAAGTTTCAAATAAAAAGATAGTTGAAACTAATGAACATTTACACTATCGAACTGATAATATTGCTTATTTTGTTTCTACGAATGGAAATCCTTGTGATATTGGAGCTAAAAATTTAATTGAAATAAATAAAATTGCCACAAACCAAATATATGAGTTAAATTCTGTTAACGTTAAAAAGAGATTTGATAATAAATTTTACTTTGCTTTAGTTATTCGAGAACAAGAACAAATATCACAACTTTTAATTAAACAAAACATTTTGAAACTTTGAATAAATTGAAAAATATTGCTGAAGAAAAAAATATAAAAGAGATTAGTATTGCAAAATCACAGTTTATTGAAAATTTATCATGGAATGAAATTTTAGATTTGATTTATACAGTTTTTGAGAAATCAAAGGTAAAAATAATTATTTGTAAAGGCACAGTAAAATATGTAAATGTTGAAGATCGAGATAATATTTTCTATGAACTTCATAGTTCACCTATAGGCGGTCATAGGGGTGTATCAAAAACTTTCAATCGTATATGTAGAAACTATTATTGGGAAAATTTAAAGCATGATATTCAACGTAGAATCCAACAATGTATTGAGTGTCAATTAAAGAAAATTGTTAGATTAAAAACAAAACAACCAATGTAGGGCCATTGCCTAAAACAAAAAAAGGTAATGAATATATATTAACTATGCCGGATCAGTTATCTAAATTTTGTCTCGCAATACCTCTAACGAATGCAACTGCATCTACAATCGCTGATGCTTTTATAAAACGGTTTATATGTATTTTTGGAGCACCACGCGTCATTTTGACCGATAGGGCCAGTAATTTTCTTAGTAAACTCTTAGAAAGGGTTGGAAAAAGATTTAAAATTAAAAAAGATTAAAACTACCGCGTATCACCCGCAATCAAATGGTTCTTTAGAAAGGTCACACGCAGCTTTGGGTGAATTTTTGAGGCAATATGCAAGTACAGATAGTGAATGGGATGAGTGGGTTGAAATCGCGATACTTAATTATAATACATGCCACAGAAAATTCTTGAGATAATCGGTAAAAGTAATGTAAAAATTTTAATTAATAAAATTCCAAAAATTGTACACGCTAATCGTCTTAGAATTTCATATATTAATCATGAAATATTTTTGAAAAAAACGAAAAAAAGGACTGAAAAGAGTATTAATGAGTAAATTTTATTATTTTTGCAGATGTTCAGAATAATCATTTATTTTACAATAATAACCAAAGTTAAGGCCATAATTGGTTATGATTGTACGGCCAGGTCAATGAATGTTACAACGGTATCATTATTGGATCTTGGAGATTGTAATTTACCAGAATCGACTTTAAATATTACTAAAACTTATATACAATTATTACAAATTAATGATTTTACTGAAACTAGGGTAACTCAATGTAAGCTATCAATCGAACGAACTGTTTATAATTGCGGTATGTTTTCTCATACTACTATTGTGAAACATGGTAAAATGCGTTATTTATACGATATTTCAAAACAATCTTGTGAACAATTACATAATACTGGAACTATTAATTTTGCTAATCCTGTAATTACTGGGATAAAAGTTAATCAAATAACAGTATATCCAATGGTTTTAGCCGGTTTCGTTAATAGTGATGGCCGATGCGGCAATGCAGCTTATGCCGATCCATATGGTTCATGGGAATCAGTAGTTGTTCAAGCAATAATTGAAGTTACAGTACAAGAGGAATCAGCTCGCGTTGAAAATAAATTAATTTTGAAATCCGGGACAGTTTGCTCGCTTATCGAAGGCAGCTGTGCAGATTCAATTCATGGGTATACATTTTGGAATACAATTCCTTCAGACAATTGTCAATTTAAGAAATACGGTATTTTATTCGAGGGATATGCAAATAAAATTTTAGACTCTGAAAATAACGAAATTGTTTATTCTTTAACAACAGAAGACACTGTTTTTGCATTAACAAAAAAATCAGCTCAATCAATGTGCGGTTATTGTATTATTAAAACTGAGCATCCAAAACTTATAACTTTTGAAACTGTAAGAGGAGAATCTTTCGCAGATAAAATTAAAATTTCAGTTAATAATTTAGATTTGTTTACATATGTAAATTCAAAATTTGTTTATGTTGAAAAGCACATTAGAACTCAAATAAAAAATTTATATCATGATGCTTTAAAACAGCGCTGTCAATTAGAACAACAAAATTTAAAAAATGCTTTAGCTATTGCTGTACAAGCACCAGATCAATTTGCATACAATCTTATGAAAGGACCAGGCTACATGGCAGTTGCAGCTGGAGAAATAATTCACGTAATTGAATGTGTACCAGTTGAAGTAATTGTTGATAGCACTGTAAAAGAATGTTATATGGAGTTGAAGGTCAAGCGTGGGAATGAAACTTTATTTTTAACTCCACGAACTCATATTTTAAAAAAGCAAGGAACTCAGATTATATGCAGTAAAGTTTTACCTGCATATTATCAAATAGGAGAAAAATGGTACAAAATGACACCAGAACCATCACATCATAATCCACCAGCAAAATTAACACCAAGGAAAGAATCTACTTGCGGGAATACATCAGTCCAGCTGATTTAGCTAGATCTGGAATTTATACAGAAAAGGAAATCGAAAAACTTAAAAATAGAATTATGTTTCCAATAGAAAGATCAGCCTATTTAAATGAAATAGCTAGAGATCTTCAAGGAGAAGGTAGTGAAGAAAATGGAAATACAATGAATAAATTGCTAAACAAAAATGCATTAGATAAAATAATAGACTCAACGTGGAATAAAATGTGGGGAAGATTTGTCGGCTTTGGAAATGCATGTGCAGCTGTAATAGCAATTATTATGATTTTACACACAATAAAGTTCTTCATTCAAGCATTAATAAATGGATACATACTTCATAAAATTTTTGGATGGTCATTGCATCTTTTAGGAGCAATTTGGCATACTTTAACTAATTTCTTATTATTTGTGCGTCAACAACAGACATCACCAATGAGTTCAGAAAATGTAGAGTTAGAAAAAGTCAAAGTTGATGAAAATAAGCAAGTACCGATTTATCCAAATATAAATCAAAATGAGCAAACTAAAAATGAAGTAACTTCAGCACCTCAATCAAGGTATTTTGGAATTAGTTAATAATTTAAGGATTATTTAATTTTATCTCAGAAATGTTCTCTTTATATAAAAATTTGTTACTAGCGATTTCTAGTCAATCAAGGATAGACTAGCAACCATTTTTAGGAAAGAGGTGTAACATCCGTTAACATTTTTGTTTAATTAATTAAAATAGAAATATTTGAATAGTATTATAAATATGGAAAATATATTTTTCGCACATTAAATGCATATGCGACAAAATGCATGCGTTTAGGTATAGGAACATTCGAGAAGAAGCGAAGGAAAATTTCGGGTAATTGCATTTTTATGACCTACGCCAAGCAAGCATGGCTAGGTACAAAGCAAACACAGACATCCCTTGTCTGGGTTTTTACGTAGACTCATTATCCCTATTTTCATTTTCTTCACTCTGAATCGAACGTTCTAGAATTGAAAATGCGCAATTAAATTTTTGGGCATAGAAGTTTCTCGAAAATAATATGTTGGCGTTATATTCTTATGCATATGTTTAATTAATTTTAACGATTAATTATATTTTATGTAATTTAATAATATTTTTCTTTGCAATTACATATTTTTGTACATGATTAAATTATTTAATAATTAATTCATTTTTATATTTATACAATTACTAACAAAATTTTATTTGCGAAATGTATGATTATTTTGAATAATTAAGTAAATTAGTTATCAGTTTTTATAAATAATTGATTATATTTCAAATGATTTTTTTTGTTTGTAATGCGTATTTAAAAAATTTAGAAATAATTGTTGCAAAATCTACTACGTAGTTTGATAACAAATAAAAGTATCTATTAAATTTTAATTTGCACAAGATACTTAAATTGATTTGAAAACATTATTATGTAACATAAATAAATGATTAAAATGGTATTCTATATAAAAATTTTAGATTTCTTTGAAATATAATTTTTAAAAACTGTTTCTAGTAATTAATATTAAATTTATTTTTTTTATTAAATATTTATGTACAGATATAAAGTACTATTTTTTTTTAAACATTTATTTATAACAATCTGCGTAAATATATAAAGAATAATGTAGCGTTAATATTGCAAAAAAAGTAATTTAAGTTTAAACGATACATTTTAGCAAGTTAATTCGAACAAAATAAATTAGAGTGGAATAATTTTGATCTACATAGTTATGATTGCTAGATAATTATCTATATTTTATGACAATTAAATAGCTACTTGTAGTTATAACAATTAAAATTGATTTCTTTTTATAAGTGTTTATATGTGTAATTTTGATACGTAAATATATATATATATATATATATATATATACTTGGGGGGCTTCGCCCCCCTGCGCGCTTCGCGCGCCAACCCCCTATTTTTAATTTCGAAAAAGGTTTTTGGTAATTAATTTATTTAAAATAATGTTTTAAATTGTATTATTTTTTCACTACCATGGACACCTTAAAAATTAAACAGATTCACACAACACCTTGGAGGTATTGCTATAGTTATTATAATTTATAAATAAAAGTTTACCAAAATTTAGTGTATTGAAATCAGAATAAAAATAATAAAAAAAAATAAAGACATATTAAATGTTAACTGTAAATTTTAAACTATATGAATTCTTATATATAATTATCGGTCTTTCCGAACTAAATGCTTTATTTTTGAAATAAAGCAGGCCCATTATACCCTTTGTCCACTATGGTTGGTGGAATTTCCCAGAGTAACGGCCTTTTACAAAAATTAAAACAAAAATTAAAGGCGTTTTTCGTCCTCGATCCCCAGTTTGGACTCCTCAGTAAGGAACTGGAGATCATACCTTAGACGCCTGTCGCAAGATGAACTGCGACGCCAGCAAGATGTTATGCGGCTATATATATAGAGGAGGACGACAATCTCTCCAACGAGTAAAGTCGTCTCCATCTAGCGGTGGGAAAGACCACCAGCCAGAGACTGCGACGTATTATACCGAGTCGCAGGTTTATTGAAACAAAATGAATTTAAACGTTCGGTGATAATATATATATATATAATTATCGGTCTTTCCGAACTAAATGCTTTATTTTTGAAATAAAGCAGGCCCATTATACCCTTTGTCCACTATGGTTGGTGGAATTTCTCAGAGTAACGGCCTTTTACTTATGAATTCCTTTTACTTATGAAAGCTTTATGAATTCTTATAAAGCTTAAATTTATATTTTAATAATTATAAATGTTAATGAAAAATTAACTTACCAAAAATGGTAAAGTACATATACTTACTAAATTGTAGTATTTTAGTTAACAACTTATTAAAATTTTGGATTATTTTAAACCGTTCTAAATAGAAATTCACCTTCTAAAATTAATTTATTTAATGACGAACGATCATCGCCAAAAGTTCTATGTCATTAATATTTTGTACTTTAATAGTAATAAAACTTTCTTCTTAATTAAATTAATTTTTGTATTATTTTTAAAGAATTATTTATAAAATTTTAGCGCTATATAAATAAAAACCTGTTTCTTCCATTTCTCCCGTGATTCGTAATTTGCACTCACTTTCAAAATTTGCGTTTTAATCCATAATTATATCCAATTTATTTTTACTATGCAGATCCCAAATATTTATTTTGATTATTATAAACAAATTCATTTCTTAAATATCCTTCTATTTCTAATAAATACATACTTGTTTATTTAAAATATTGTGTTATATAAATATAAATTATCTACACACTTATATATCCATACAATTTTGAAATATTAATTTAAAAAATATTTAAATTAAATGCTCCTAAATTAATAGTTTTTGAAATTTATTCAAATGTAATTCGTATTTCATATTGCCATTGTTAAAATTTTAATTTTCTTTTGCCTATACTGTTTATAATAGAATTATATTAAAAATGCAATAATTAATATATTTAATTTTTAACCCATTGTATATATCATATGGGTATTTGGAAAAGTGTATGTTATACTTGATTAATATTTATTTAATCTTCAAACAATTTTGCATCTGTATTTAAAGCATTACATTGCATTTTAGATCCGTTATTATTATTGGGTATACGTTTAAAAATTTTATGAGTAGACAAATACACATTCTTTCAAGTTATGTTCACAACTTTTTTTTGCGCACGGAAAAAATACGTATATTATGTATTCTTGAAAAAACAATTTTAAAATATATATATATTATATAAATATTACGCCGCACGCATACACACCCACATACATACATACATATATGTACATATATATGTTCTATTTCACGTCAAGTGGTATGATGAAAATTTTAAATCACTCCAAAATTTGAGAACAGGCTGGAAACATCTTCCAGAACATAGAAAAAAATTTAAGTGTTAAAAATAATTTGCTTAAGAGTTATTCGACCATGAAAAGTGGAAATTTTTCAATTTTTTAGAAAAATTTCTATTTTTAAAGCCATTTATCTCAAAATCTGTTGATTTTTTTGAAAAAACATTACAAACAACTTCATTTCTTAAATATCCTTCTATTTCTAATAAATACATACTTGTTTATTTAAAATATTGTGTTATATAAATATAAATTATCTACACACTTATATATCCATACAATTTTGAAATATTAATTTAAAAATATTTAAATTAAATGCTCCTAAATTAATAGTTTTTGAAATTTATTCAAATGTAATTCGTATTTCATATTGCCATTGTTAAAATTTTAATTTTCTTTTGCCTATACTGTTTATAATAGAATTATATTAAAAATGCAATAATTAATATATTTAATTTTTAACCCATTGTATATATCATATGGGTATTTGGAAAAGTGTATGTTATACTTGATTAATATTTATTTAATCTTCAAACAATTTTGCATCTGTATTTAAAGCATTACATTGCATTTTAGATCCGTTATTATTATTGGGTATACGTTTAAAAATTTTATGAGTAGACAAATACACATTCTTTCAAGTTATGTTCACAACTTTTTTTTGCGCACGGAAAAAATACGTATATTATGTATTCTTGAAAAAACAATTTTAAAATATATATATATATTATATAAATATTACGCCGCACGCATACACACCCACATACATACATACATATATGTACATATATATGTTCTATTTCACGTCAAGTGGTATGATGAAAATTTTAAATCACTCCAAAATTTGAGAACAGGCTGGAAACATCTTCCAGAACATAGAAAAAAAATTTAAGTGTTAAAAATAATTTGCTTAAGAGTTATTCGACCATGAAAAGTGGAAATTTTTCAATTTTTTAGAAAAATTTCTATTTTTAAAGCCATTTATCTCAAAATCTGTTGATTTTTTTGAAAAAACATTACAAACAACTTTTGTTTAAATTAATCTTTAGAACTTATCTACCCTGGTTACATTTCTTAATTTTAAAATCTCGAAGATATAGAACACCCGGACAAAAAATTCACAAAAATTAACATGGTATTTCCCATTTAAATTTTTTAAAAAATTTGGTGTTTCTTTGAATTATCATAACTTTTTACAGAATTGAAGGCCATAAAAATGCTACAGACCATTTGAAATGAATTGCTCCAAACTTTCTTTTAGACTTTTGGATAAAAAAATCAATTGTGGCGCACTTACACTTTTTTTAAGTTGAATATTGACATGTAGTTTAAGTAATATTGACCTTGAGATTAGAAATTCTAATCCAGAAGAATAAATTCTACACATAATTAGCAACGAATGTTACATATAATGTTGTATAGTAAAAGTTGATAGATTTTGGGTTAAATAGCGATGAACCCAGTTGGTGCTGAAAAAAACTGGAAAAAGTTCACTTTTTGAGGTTAGAATAACTTTTGAGCTAATAAATACCAGTACCTAAAAATTTTTTTCTGTATTCTGAAAAACATTTGCAATGTGTACCCAAAATTTGGTGCATTTTAAAATTTTGATCGGACCACTTCACGTGGAATACCCCATATGTATGGTAATGAACAATTAACTTACCAAAAATAGTAAAGTGCATATACTTAATTGTAGTATTTAGTAAAAACCTATTAAAATTTTAGATTATTTTAAACGGATCTAAATAGAACTTTACCTCCTAAAATTAATTTATTTAAGTCATCGCCAAGAGTTCTATATGTCATTAATATTTTGTACTTTTAGAGTAATAAAACTTTCTTCTTAATTAAATTAATTTTTGTATTAGTTTTAAAGAATTATTTATAATATTTTAGCGGTATATAAATAAAAACCAGTTTCTTCCATTTCTCCCGTAATTCGTAATTTGCACCCTCTTTCAAAATTTGCGTTTTAATCCATAATTATATCCAATTTATTTTTCCCTTTAGTAACAGAGCCCATATATTTATTTTAATTATTATAAACAAAGGCATTCCTTAAATAACCTTTTGTTTCTAATAAATACATACTTGTTTATTTAAAATATTGTTTTATATAAATATACGTAATCTACTTACTTATATATCCATACAATTTTTAAATTTGATTTAAATAATATTTAAATTAAATACTACTAAAATAACAATTTTCGAAAAACTTTTGAAACGTAATTCGTATTTTATATTGCCATTGTTAAAATTTGAATTTTCTTTTGCCATTACTGTTTATAATAGAATTATCTTAAAAATGCAATAATTAATGTATTTAATTTTTAATTTATTGTATATTTCACATATAGATATTTGGAAAAGTGTATGTTATACTTGATTAATATTTATTTTATTTTCGAAAAATTGTGCATATTTTTAAAAACATTACATTAAATTTTAGGTCCGTTTTTATTTTATGAGTTTTATCAGAAATAAGTAAACTAATACACATTCTTTCAAGTTATATTCACAACTTTTTTTTGCGCACGGAAAAAATACATATATTATTTATTCTTGAAAAAACAAATAACACGTACACACACACACGCACACGCACACACACACACACACACACGCTAACACAGGGACAACCCCGACTTTCACCAAAGCCGGCAAGTCGTCCATAGTCGACCTCACCTTCGTCGATCCAAGATTGATGGGGGGAGGGGGACTCGGCTGGAAAGTTAGCGATCGTTACACGGGTAGTGACCACCAAGCACTCGTGTACCAGCTCCAGCTGACCAGCGGGAGGACAAAGAGAGCAGGAAGAGGAGCAAGAGAGAGATGGGCACCAGCCACGTTTGATCGTGAGACGTTCCTCTGCTCCCTTGAGGGGGAAAAAGTGGAGGGAACCGCCGAAGAAAAAGCACGAGGCCTCACGAATGCCCTAACAGCGGCTTGCGATGCCTCTATGGCCGTGAAGTTTAACCCTCGCGGCCGCCCACCGATAATCTGGTGGAGTGAGGACATCGCAGAAAAGAGACGTGAGTGCCTGCGTGCCAGAAGGCTGCACCAAAGAGCGAGGGGAACACCGCGGTTCCAATATCGTTCCGCAGAATACGAACAAAAGCGGAGGGATCTCAAGGTGGCCATCAAGACTGCCAAGAGAAGGTGTTGGCGGGAGCTCTGTGAGGAGGTGGACCACGACCCCTGGGGCAGACCGTATAAAACGGCTATGAATAAGATCAACCCCGGGGGAGCTGTTGCACCCACCGACCCAGTTTTTCTGGACGGAGTGGTCCGCCACCTGTTTCCAGAACATCGGAAAAGGGCAGTAGAGACGGGCCTGATGGCCACCATTGGTGCAGCCGAGTCGCCAGACATTAGTGAAGCCGAACTGAGGATGGCCGCTAAGGGTATTTCCGTACGTAAAACCCCAGGGCCTGACGGAATACCTGGCCTGGCCGTCAAGACAGCGGCGATGAGTGCTCCGGGCTTGTTCCTGGACGCATTCAACGCATGCCTAAGAGAAGGTTGCTTCCCGGCCCAGTGGAAGACGCAGAGGCTGGTACTCCTACCAAAGGGAAACAAACCCCCGGAGGAGCCATCATCTTACCGCCCGCTCTGTCTACTGGATATAGTCGGGAAGCTCCTGGAGCGGGTGATCTGCGCCAGGCTTGCAGAGGCCATCGGTCGGGCCGGAGACCTCTCCGACAACCAGTTCGGCTTCCGAAAGGGTCGATCGACCATGGATGCTGTAGGCAGAGTTGTTGGCATAGCCACAAACGCCATCAATGCTGGTCGGAGTGCAAGGCGGATGTGTGCCATCATCACCTTGGACATCCGGAATGCCTTCAACTCGGCCAGATGGGACGACATCATGCTGTCCCTGCAGCACTTCCAAGTGCCACTCTATCTCAGGGAGGTCACCTCGAGTTACCTGACTGACCGTACTCTGCTCTACGACACCGACGACGGTGTGCACTCCCACAACATCACGGGAGGCGTGCCGCAGGGTTCGGTCATTGGGCCCCTACTCTGGAACGTTGTCTATGACGGGTGTCATGATGGTGGCTTTCGCGGACGACGTGGCTCTAGTGGTGGTCGCAAAGAGTGTCGAAGAGATCGAATATCTCGGAGACGTCTCTATAGAAGTGGTCGCCACTTGGTTGAGAGACCACGGACTTAGTCTGGCGGCGGAAAAAACGGAGGCGGTGCTCATCTCTCGCACAAAAAAGGAGAGGACCGCCACCTTCACGGTAGGTAAAGAACGGATACGGTCGGTGAAAACGTTGAAGTATTTAGGGGTCACACTAGACGCTCGGCTGTCGTTCAAACACCATATCGCGAACGCGGGCTCAAAGGCGGCAAAGGTGGCCCGTGCGCTGGCGGGCATCATGCCCAACATCGGGGGACCCCAGCAACCGCGAAGGTCTCTCCTTGCCTCGGTGGTGAGCTCCGTAATTTTATACGGAGCTCCTATCTGGGCTGATGCCCTGAACAGGCACAAGAGCTTTGGTGCTCCGTGTCAGAGAGCCTGCAGGATAGCTGCGCTAAGGGTGGCCCGGGCGTACCGAACCGTATCTGACATTGCGCTCTCGGTGATCGCGGGGACCGCCCCCTTCGACCTCCTGGCAGCCGAGAGAGCTGAAAGACACCGTGAGGGTGGGCGATGCGTAGAAGAGAATCGCTGCCATAACCGATGGTTATTGCGGACCGTAGAGGAGTGGCAGCGGAGATGGGACTCAGCCAGGGACGGCCGCTGGACCTACCGCATCATCCCGCGGATCCAGAAGTGGGCGAGCAGGAAACACGGCTTCGTCAGTTTCCAGCTTACCTAGGTGCTGACCGGGCACGGATGCTTCCGTAGCTACCTATTTCGTATAGGGGTCTACGGCAGCGCAGAGTGCCCGGCTTGTCCAGGGGTGGACGAAGACGTGGAACACATCCTCCTATGGTGTCCTCGTTTTAGGGAGGAACGGGACCAGTTTCAAGTCACTTGGAGCGGTCCCCTCACCCCTGAGGGCATCGGGGCGTGCCTGCTTGACTCCCAGGAGGGATGGAACGCGGTAGTGACCCTCTGTACGTCCGTAGTGGACAGGCTGGGTCTCATCAGAAGAGAAGAGGAGAGAGGAGTTGCGATAGCAACAGTAGTGGGCTAATCTAGCCGTGCCTCCCCCCGCGAAGTAATGCCTTGCGGCGGTTTCCGCGGGGGAATAAAGGTAAGAAAAGAGGTGGAGTTTTAGTGGGTATGCCTATCGACATCCTTCGGTAGGAGAGTCCCACACACGGGGAGTCTCGCATGGCTCCAGTCATGGTGCATTAAGCATTTCTCCACCTCTTCGGAAAAAAAAAAAAAAAAAAAAAAAAAAAAAAAAAAAAAAAACACACACACACACACACACACACACACACACACACACACACACACACATACACACACACACACACACACACACACACAAACACACACTCGCGCGCGCACACACACACACGCACGCTCGCGCACACACATACACACTTATATAATGACATATATATAAAACATATATATATATATATGTTGAATTCTGAATTCTTAGACACGGCGGCGTATATATATATATATATAATAATATCTGATTATTTAGGTAAAATCAGTGAATATTACAAATACCTATATATCCATTTTTAATAATTAAATCAATGTTATAAGTATTACTATAGTTTCTTTTTGTAAAATTTAAATAGTACAAGGGTTTATTTTGTAATTAATTAGCTAATTTAGTAAAATAGTCAATTACAATAAAGATTCTATAGAAGTGGTCGCCACTTGGTTGAGAGACCACGGACTTAGTCTGGCGGCGGAAAAAACGGAGGCGGTGCTCATCTCTCGCACAAAAAAGGAGAGGACCGCCACCTTCACGGTAGGTAAAGAACGGATACGGTCGGTGAAAACGTTGAAGTATTTAGGGGTCACACTAGACGCGCGGCTGTCGTTCAAACACCATCTCGCGAACGCGGGCTCAAAGGCGGCAAGGTGGCCCGTGCGCTGGCGGGCATCATGCCCAACATCGGGGGACCCCAGCAACCGCGAAGGTCTCTCCTTGCCTCGGTGGTGAGCTCCGTAATTTTATACGGAGCTCCTATCTGGGCTGATGCCCTGAACAGGCACAAGAGCTTTGGTGCTCCGTGTCAGAGAGCCTGCAGGATAGCTGCGCTAAGGGTGGCCCGGGCGTACCGAACCGTATCTGACATTGCGCTCTCGGTGATCGCGGGGACCGCCCCCTTCGACCTCCTGGCAGCCGAGAGAGCTGAAAGACACCGTGAGGGTGGGCGATGCGTAGAAGAGAATCGCTGCCATAACCGATGGTTATTGCGGACCGTAGAGGAGTGGCAGCGGAGATGGGACTCAGCCAGGGACGGCCGCTGGACCTACCGCATCATCCCGCGGATCCAGAAGTGGGCGAGCAGGAAACACGGCTTCGTCAGTTTCCAGCTTACCTAGGTGCTGACCGGGCACGGATGCTTCCGTAGCTACCTATTTCGTATAGGGGTCTACGGCAGCGCAGAGTGCCCGGCTTGTCCAGGGGTGGACGAAGACGTGGAACACATCCTCCTATGGTGTCCTCGTTTTAGGGAGGAACGGGACCAGTTTCAAGTCACTTGGAGCGGTCCCCTCACCCCTGAGGGCATCGGGGCGTGCCTGCTTGACTCCCAGGAGGGATGGAACGCGGTAGTGACCCTCTGTACGTCCGTAGTGGACAGGCTGGGTCTCATCAGAAGAGAAGAGGAGAGAGGAGTTGCGATAGCAACAGTAGTGGGCTAATCTAGCCGTGCCTCCCCCCGCGAAGTAATGCCTTGCGGCGGTTTCCGCGGGGGAATAAAGGTAAGAAAAGAGGTGGAGTTTTAGTGGGTATGCCTATCGACATCCTTCGGTAGGAGAGTCCCACACACGGGGAGTCTCGCATGGCTCCAGTCATGGTGCATTAAGCATTTCTCCACCTCTTCGGAAAAAAAAAAAAAAAAAAAAAAAAAAAAAAAAAAAAACACACACACACACACACACACACACACACACACACACACACACACACACATACACACACACACACACACACACACACACAAACACACACTCGCGCGCGCACACACACACACGCACGCTCGCGCACACACATACACACTTATATATATGACATATATATAAAACATATATATATATATATGTTGAATTCTGAATTCTTAGACACGGCGGCGTATATATATATATATATATAATAATATCTGATTATTTAGGTAAAATCAGTGAATATTACAAATACCTATATATCCATTTTTAATAATTAAATCAATGTTATAAGTATTACTATAGTTTCTTTTTGTAAAATTTAAATAGTACAAGGGTTTATTTTGTAATTAATTAGCTAATTTTTAAATTTAGAATAAGTAAAATAGTCAATTACAATAAAGATTCTAAGATCATTTTTCAGAAATTGTAAATGTTGTAATTTTTAAGCTAAAATTTTTATAATGTAAAATAGTATCGTAATGTGTAACAGCGTAAAATTCAAGAAAATTGTACAGGGTGAGTGAGGAGGGGTACCCCTACCAAACTACCCTCGCTAATTACTCGGGCCTGTGTATAAAAGGGAGGGCTCGCAGGGCCAGAGCTACCATTCTTCGATACATTCACTCCCTAACTTCACGCGAAAAATACATTTACTTATACAGAAAATTTCATATATTATTTATACCCCAAAAGTAAGTAAATTCGTAAATATTTTCTATCACTCAGAGAAAAAAAGGAGGACATCATCTCTCGGTGTGAATTCTATCTCTGAGTTTTATACAAACACACATAAGCAAATTTGGGACTAGAGTAAAATCACTTAAGTTTATAGCTTGAGGAGTTTTACTATACAGATACCATAGTTTGTGTTTGTCGGTAATAAATTAAATATATATATATGTATAAATAAATTTTTTTTACCAAATACATAAAAGCCAAAGGTTATTTCACCGAAGAAGTGCAACCTAGCTTTGTATTTGAGTCTTGCGGGTAGGGAAATATAAACCTTTAGATATTGTTTTCTCTTTCTTTAAAAATAAAATATTTTGTTTCTTTTAATTTAAAACTAAAAAAATAAACTCGCCCGAACTATTAGATTAATTTCTAGGTTCGAAAGTAGTTGCGAATAATCCATTCATATAAGCTATTAGATTAAATTTTAGGCTTTGAATGTTCGTTGACGTAACAGTGTTATCCCGGAATACTTCAAAAATTCCCTAAATATCCAGGAAATCCTGTAATTAGAAGAGTTGTCCCGAAATAAATCAAAAATTCCCAAAATCTCCAGGAAATACCGTAATTTTTCATGATATCCCGGAATACCTCAGAAATTCCCGAAATATCCAGGAAATCCCGTAATTGGTGGAGTTATCCCGCTTTACTTCAGAAATTCCTTAAATATCCAGAACATACCGTAATTTTTTATGTTATCCCGGAATACCTCGGAATTCCCCGTAATATACAAGAAAACCCGTAATTTGTGAAGTTATCCCGTAACAACTCAGAAATCCCCGAAATATTTAGAAAATTCCACAATTTTTGGCATTATCCCGGAATACCTTAGAAATGCCCTATATCGAAGTGAAGCTGTATTTTGTGAATTATTCCGATTTAGCTCAGAAAATCCCGAAATATCCAGGAAATCTCAGAATATTTGGTGTTATCCCGGAATACCTTAGAAATATCTAAAATATGCAGGAACACACGTAATTAGTGGAGTAATCTCGAAATAATTGAAAAATTCTCGAAATATGCAGGACATTCCCTAATTAGGGAAACTATCCCGGAATACCTAAGAAATTCTTGAAATATCCAAAAAATCTCGTAAATTGAGAAGTTATACCGGAATACCTCATAAATTCCCGATATATCCAGGAAATCCCGTAATTAGTGGAGTTATCCGATTTTACCTCAGAAATTCTCTAAATATCCAGGAAATCCCGTAATTTCTTATGATATGCCGGCATACCTCAGAAATTCTAGAAATATCCAGGAATTCCCGTTATTAGTGGAAGTATCCCAGAATATCTAAGAAATTCCAGAAATATGTGAAAAAAAACCCGTAAATTGTAAAGTTATCCCGTAATAACTCAGAAAATCTCGAAATAGTGAGTAAATCTCATAATTTTTGTTGTTATCCCGGAATACATTAAAAATTCCCGTCAAATTCTGGTAATCCCGCAATTAGTGGAGTTATTCCGGGATACTCCACAAATTCCAGAAATATTCAGGAAATCCTGTAATTAGTTGAGTTATCCCGGAATACCTCGGAAATTCCCGAAATATTCAGTAAATCCCGTAATACCTTGAGTTATCCCGGAATACGTCAGAAATTTTCAAAATATCCTGGAACACGCGTAATAGTGTCGTAATCTCGAAATAATTGAAAAATTTGCAAAATATCCAGGACATCCTGTATGTAGTGGAATTATCCCTGAATGCCTCAGCAATCCACTGAATATATAGGAAATCCCGAAATTCGTAGTTTTATCCCGGAATACCTAAGAAATTCCTGAAATATCCAAACGATCTTGTAAATTGAGAAGTTATCCTGGAATACCTTATAAATTCCCGAAATAGCGAGAAAATCTCATAATTTTTTGTTTTATCCCGGAATACCTTATAATGCCGAAATATTCAGGAAATCCCGTAATTAGTGAAGTTATCCCGCAAAACCTAATATATTCCCGTAATGTCCAAAAATCTCGGAAATTTTGAAGTTATTTCGAAATTGTGAAGTATCCTGAAAATCCCGTAATTGGTAGAGTTATTCTGAAATAATTAAGCAATTCCCTATATAGCAAGAAGATCCCGTAATTTTTGGTGTTGTCCCAGAATACCTAAGAAATTCCCGAAATCCAGGACATACCGTACTTAGTGGTATTATCGCAGTTTACTTCAGAAATTTCCGAAATATTTGTGAAGTTATCCCGAAAAAATTCATAAACTCCCGAAATAGCCAGGAAATCCCATAATTAGTGCAGTTATGCTGGAATACTTCGGAATTTCCCGAAATTTCCAGGAAAATCCGTAATTAGTGGAATTATCCCGCTATACCTCAGAAATTCACTGAAAATCCAGGAATAGGCGTAAATAGTGGATTAATCCCGAAATAACAGAAAAATTTATCCGGATTTATCCGGGAATACTACAAAAATTTCTGATGCATCCAGTAAATCCCGTATTTAGTGGTGTTAACCCGGAATACCTTTTTAGCACTCATATTTATTGTAACAATATAGATAATTGTGTTGCCGGCGACTTTCAATACATCGTGTGCAGAAACGAATCTTATTTCAAAACACGAACGGGATTGTTTATTTTCAAAGCATCCTACACGCTTCGAATATTGAACTTTCCGCACGCCAGTGATGAAAGATAATGTTAGCGCTTCGACCTTGGCATGAAAAGAACAATAATAATTCATCACCATTTGCACATTCATCGAATGTTTAACTTTGTAGTTATAAAAGGCTTCCTCATTTTCCAAAGTCCTGATACAGGTTACAAGGAGGCAGTCTATAGTACCAATAATTCCTGAAATTCTGTTAAATCTACGAAAACTTTTTAGAATATATATAAGCATATATCTTTTAACACTCCGTGCGAGAAACTTACAAGGAGAGTGTTTCAAGTGTGGAAAACGAATCTTTACCAAACTCTAGGATATGTTTTCTGCTATCAAAATATGAAGAAAGGCAGAGTTTCAGACTCTAATGACATTTTTTACAATAAATATATATAAGCAAATAACGAAAAATTGAACCAAAAATACCCTTGAATATGCTTATAACTCGGAAACAAATAGAGATATGCTGAAATATCTTGTTTTCGTCAAAAGTTATGAAAGAAATAAGAATTTAACTATATTTTGATGAATACTTTGAATAAAAAAACGCTACTAATAGCTATTAGCACGTATAATTTCCTCGTACAATGCTTATTTCTGTTTTTTATGCAGTGTGTGAAATGCATTTTGTAAATTGATGTTATATTTGAATGATTCATAATTGTAAAAACAAAATCGTTATATTTTCCTAAAAACTACTCTAAAAAACTAACAAAATGATACAATGCAGCTTGAAATTGGATGATCCGAACCTGAATTATGAGCCCTTAAAAAAAAATGTACAAATTTTGACCAAATCAAGATATTTAAACTTCCCTTTTTAAAACTCAATCTGTTCGTTTTCAGCTATCTTATAACATTTAGTTTTAGTGCATGTCTTTTTATTTTCGAGTTATAAAAGGACAAAGTTAAGGGTATTTTTGGCGAAGTATTTCGTTATTTGCTTATATCTATCGTAAAAAACGGCATGATAGTCTATACCTCCGGATTTCTTTATATTTTTGTAGTAGAAAATATTTCCAAGAGTTTGGTAAAGATTCTTTTCCCGCACTTGAAACTTTCTCCTTGTTAGTTTTGCATCGTTTATTTCGCCTTTGACGCCACGCCCTAATCCCCAGCGTGACCGTTACACAACGAATAGGCATGTATCTGGATTTCAAATAATTAATGATTTTTCATGATTGCAATTTATCAGGTTGAATAGGACATTTCACTATAAAGTCGAGCATTATTTATCCAAATCTACCGGTATATTCTAATATTGTCAAGCAACCTATGTGGTTCGTTTATAGGGTTTAATCAGTATTATCACATAAATGAGCGGTTTGATTACAGGATCTTATCGGTTACGCTTGTCGTAGAAGCAACCGCTATTGAATCGTTTATCGTATTTTATGAGGTATTGCTGTATTTTCTATTTACAACGAATAGGCATGTATCTGGATTTCAAATAATTAATGACTAGCAACAGATACCTCGCTCGCTAACGCTCACTTGGTTGTATTTTGATCGTGCTTATTTTAGATGAGTATATGTAAAATAGTTACACAGCCTTTTTTCTTTAAAGTTAAATGTGACATTTTTATGTTCATTTTTTAAATGAAAAACATTACATTTTTTAAATAATTAGTAAACCAATTGGGTTTATCAAGGCAGAAATTGCATTTTTATAGATACACCAAATTCGCTTTGTAAAGTTGAAGTTTATATGCATATAAATTTAAATTTTCTTGAATTAAAGCCCTTCGACAACTTTTATCCTGCAAGGAGTTTTTTGTATTTGCACCTGTTTTAAGCCTATTTTTGATAATATTTTAATATTTTACTTAATGAATGTGTTAAAAATAATCAAAAAAGAATATTTTTTATAATATATTTTATAAACATGACATTTCACATAATATTTTATAAAAATTACAAAAATATTTTTATAACCGTACTCTACCCTTAACACCAACAATGATAATTTGCGCATTGCGAAGAGGATTATGGTATAATTAATGTGGTGACTGAGATGTCGTTTTTGTAAAAAAAAATTGAGAAATAAACAAAATATGATAGTTAACTACCAAAGTTTTAAAATTAATCAAAATTTCTTTAAAATTACATGTAACTACTATTGTACAGACGATTGAAAAGAGTGTGAGAACTCGATATATTTTGTGACGACTTTCCAATATTATGGTTTTTTAAAAGAGGTTATAGATTAAAAAAAACATCAAAGACAGAACTGAAAATAAAGTTCAACTGAAAACTTGATCATCTAATGACTATCAATTATTTCGTGACATTCAAAGAATCCGTCAAATGTCAATCATTCGTGAGATTTCGACTCAAATTTCATCATTATTGCAGGGGTCCTTTATAGTATATGAGCGGGCAATCGTTTCAAAAAGGCATCTCGAATCTTGATCTAGCGTAGACGAGTTGAAAAGATGCGAGAACTCCATATGTTTTGTGTCGACTTTCCAATGTTTTCGTTTTATTTGATAATTTTAAATAACTATTTATACATTATTGGATGAGAGTTAGGCTCTTGGATAGTGTATTTGATGAAAACCTGATGTCGTTTCTGCGGACCAAGACATGTTGAACTGAAGTCATTTAGATTTTTCGTGTATAGTTGTAACACACGCTCCGTTAAATATATTTATGCTTCCATTAAAATACACTTCTTGTTCATCTTCATTGTGAATAGCTAATCTTATTATGGTATGTGAAAGTTCGTGTAGAGGGTATTCTAATAGTATTATATTCATTGCTTTCAATATCTTCATCATGAGTTAAATTAGAACTGTCTTTATAACACTATTTAAATAAGTATTTTATACATTGGACTGTTGAGCATACTTCGACATTAATGTGACAATTAAATTTTAACAATAAATAAGGATTATACGAAACAACAAACCGATTATCAGCTATTCTATTGTGGTATTTACCTTTATAATTGATTTTTTTGATATCATTTCTTCTTATATATAATGGATATCCTGATGAATTAAAAGTTGTTTTGTTATTAAATTTTTTTGGAAAATTTTTCGTACATTTTTTTGTGTCTTTACTCATGCAAGGTGAACTCATGTTTTGCTCTCCACAGGGTCCATGAATCATAAACTGTTTTACAATATTATACAACCGTGGATAGATATCTTCGTTTGGAATTTCTGCGTTTATGCGTTCATCTACTTTTCCGGGAGTATTAATGTTATAATTTTTATCTAAAAATTATAGCATATGCATGTGAGGAAGTCCACGTTTTTGAAATTCGATACCATAAGTGTAGGCGATACAATTTCCTAAAACACCTTGCTTAATTACCAATTCTTTAAATTCTTTTATTTTTTTATGAAATACCTTCAATACTAAATCTGGTCTATCAATTACAGTTTCATATTTTTTTAAATGTTCAGTTATTTCTTTTCAGTTTGGATTACATGTCATTGTTATAAATAAGTCAGGTTTTCCGTAACGATTTACTATACTCATTGAGTCAATGTAATTTTGTTTTAGGAACCTTGAACTTCCTACAAAATTTGATGGCAAAATAAACATTTTTCCAATTTTTATATTTTCAGATTCTTTATTCTTGTGTAAATAATCCATTACGCCTTTATAATAATCGCTTCTTAAAATATCTTGGTTTTTCTTTACAAAATATAATCTTGATTGTTCAACTTTTACAAATGCATCAATTGTAAACTGTTGAGAAACTTTTCCCATATTAAGGTATGGATTAAATCCATTTCTCATAGAAAGTCTGTAATTATAAAATTGCAAACATGAAATATTGTTTTTCTTATATTTGCATTTCATATTAGGCATCCATCCATATCCTCCATTTGGATAAATAAGTGGGTATGTCATTGGATCAGTGTGTTTACTTATTAAAGGAATACTAATTGGATTGTCATATTTTGAATATATAACTATATCCCGCTCTGAAGTAGGCAGTCCATTTTTTCCTACAAATACCATTGCAACTTCATTACAAGTAGCTTCATTATATATATATTTTTATCTAGTTTTTCTTCTAATATTCTAATTTTTCTTTTTCTACCTCATACATCATTTTATAAGCTTTAGCATAAGGATTAACATTTCTAATTAAGCTATCTAATTTACTTGACAATTCTAATTTTGTATCTAAATTATTTTTAAAACTTTTTCTTTCAGCTGCATATTTCTTATGCCCATATTTTCGAGCTTCATTTTCATTTAAGATTCAGATAACTTATCAAAATTAGCTCCAAAGCTTGCAAAAGCTAACGCATTATTATATAGCCGAATATTTTTGCGAAAATTAATACTATCTTCCGATATTCCTGTAGCTAATTGCTTTCATTCTTCCGGATAGGGAGGCATTTTCGGTAAGTCTACGTTTCCTTTGTGACAACAATTAGAAAATTCTTTACATAGTGTATATTCAAAAACAAAATGTTTAGTATTACAATGTTTACAAGTTTCAGACATATAACCTAAATTGTTTTCAATAATTATTTTTTCATCAAAATCTACATTTGCTATTCGACCTATTATTTTGGATTTACTTACTAATTTTACATACTGTTCATTTTTAATTAAAATACGTTTATTTAATTCTTTATAATTTATACCTTTTTTGGTATTAATTGGTTTATCATATACGTTAAAAAATTTTCCTTCATCAATTTTTAATTTTTTAAGCAATATGATTGGTATTTCCATGTCTTTTTTATCGATATCATTTTTTCTACTTTCGTTTAATATTTTTCCATTTAATTTTTTCTTTTCATTTTTTTTACATTAATCAGTATTTTCATTATAATAAATATGTTGTTTTTGTAATGCTTCTTTTTCTCGTTCATTTTTTATTTCGTCACTATTTATTTTTTGTCTTTTTATCATGGTTTGCTGTTTTCTCTTTATTTTTTTTTCTTCTATTTTGCCATCATTACTATTTTTACTTTTTAAATAAGCTTCTTTTTTTCGTAATGCTCCTTTTTCTCGTTCATTTTTTATTTCGTCACCATTCATTTTTTGTCTTTTCATCATGGTTTGCTGTTTTCTCTTTATTTTTTTTTCTTCTATTTTGCAGTCGTTGCTATTTTTATTATTTACATAAGCTTCTTTTTTCGTAATGCTTCTTTTTCTCGTTCATTTTTTATTTCGTCACTATTTATTTTTGTCTTTTCATCATGGTTTGCTGTTTTCTCTTTATTTTTTTTCTTCTATTTTGCCGTCATTACTATCTTTACTCCTCATATAAGCTTCTTTTTTATGCAACGCTTCTTTTTCTCGTTCATTTTTTATATCGATACAGCTAATTGTTTGCCTTTTTATCATAGTTTGCTGTTTCATTTTTATCTGTTTTATTTCTATATCATTAAATTGTTTATTTTTATTTTTTTGATAAAATGAACTATAAGTTGGTATTTCATAGTCTATTTCCATTGGGGTAATAGAATCAACGGAAATGATTTTATCTTTATTATATAAATTCATTATTGTTTGTTGTTCAGAATTAAATTTCTGTTGAAAATTTTATTCTATTATTTTTATTTCTGCTACATTGAAATTCAATTTTTTTTTCATCAATACAACAAATATGAATCATGTATCTTTTGATTGGTATTGTTGAAATATTATAGTTTATATTTTGTAAAATTGGAAACATCGTAATACTACGTGTTTCTTATATTTTTAGTAAATGTGAACGCATTTGGGAAATATCATAGTTTAAACTGCATGGGCATAAATTAAATACAATAGAGACAGCAAAAGCTATCGCGAAAATTTCACAATCATAACTATTGGTTTGAAATTGCACTGTTTCAAAAACAATTTTTAATTGTTGACTATCTGGAAATAATCTATTGATGTATACTTTATGTTCATTTTGCAAATATTTAGCATGTAAACTATCATTAATGTGTATCGTTCTATTATTGTAATACATACAAATCCAATGACCTTTTTCATATTTTCCAGAAAATAACAATTGAATGTATTCATTATTCATTTGAACTGAGTTAATATTATATTGTTTTTGAACTAAAAGAGATGTTTGCATATTGAATGGTGTACATGATTTAAGGATGTTATTAAATTCTAATATGTGTTCATCATTTAACATAGAAGCATCGTCGCTATATGGTTCAATCGTTTTTACAACTAATATTTTTATTTCCGTCAAACCCATTATAAAAATGGTTTATTTTACAAAATGATTCACAATTATAAAAATAATATTAATAATTTGTTTCAATTGTTTAATAATAATTATAATTTTTTTTATTTTTCTAAACGATTATTTTAAATTTTTTATTAATATTTTTTTGTAAAGCTGAAAAAAATAAAATATAAATTATTAGAATATAGTGTTTATAAGAAAGTAGCTTCAATGTAATGAATGAAATATAGTTAATATAAATTTAATATTTTATAAATACTAATATTATACATACCCTAGTGGAAATACATTTTCGATGAAAATGCTCCAAAGTATGCTAAAAGTGGGCCAACTTGCGCCAAAAGTGGGCCGATGTTTACCAACATTGAAATATTTGGAACATTTTTCCAGTTTTGGCAAACTTTAGCCCACTTTTGGCCAATTTAGGAACATTTTGTATTGATTATGGAATAAATTTTTCAATCAGTAAAAAATTGTTTTTCACATGCAATTTCTTAAATTAAGGCGCACTTAATTGCGTTGATAATATTTAATATTGCAATAATAATAGGTTGTAAATAATATGTTGTAATAATCTTTTCTGTAAATGGGCCAACATTTAAACAATCTGGGCCAACCTTTACACAAAGAGGGCCAAACTTTCCATCTAATGGGCCAATATTTGCACAAATTCTTTGCTAGTAGTTTGACACTCATAATTCCAATAAATGCTGCGCTGAATAAAAAAAAACAAAGGGCAGCAGCATTCCAATGAATGCAGCGCTGAATAAAAATAACAAACGGCAGCAGCATTCCAATTAATATTATATCAATAAAATATTATATTCCTAATGGCATTCCATACGATTAAATTCACAAGGTATATTATAAAATTATCTAATTTTCATTTTAAATTATTATTGTTTGAAATATAATAAGTCTTTTTGTATTTCAGTATCCTGATTAGCTTATTAAGACTATCGAAATAATCAAACATTCAGTAGTATTTCTTAATGATTAAGTTAAAAGGTATAGTTTTGACTTTGTCAATTTATTTATAATTAATAATAAAAATGTTTTTGTTACAGATATAACATATATAATATCAATAATATGTGTCAATATGCATATTGGATATAAATCTTCTTAATGGCATTTTAAAAACAGTATTATTTATTTGAATATTTTATCTAATGTTTAATTAATTATACATTTAATATTTAATGATATAATTTAATTTTTCTGTTAAAGATGATTTCGATGAATACTTGCTGAATTTATAAATTATGTAAACAATAAAAACGATATATTGAAAAAAATATATCTTATGAAATATACAAGTGAATAGAGTACAATTGTAACATAATAATTGTAATTTAATTTAATAACATAATAATTGTAATTTGAAATTTTTGCAAAAATAAGTTTGTAAAATAAACAATAAAAATTAATTTGATTTATTGTATGTTCCAGTGTTGAAATTTTATTAATTTTAATTACGTAATCAAATGTTATTTTACTTATTGTTATTAAGATAATTTTCTGGTAATAATATCGACATAGTAGTTGATATCTATTTGTTTAAAAAAAACTATAAGGCCCAAAATTTATAAGGCCCAAAAATATAAGGCCCAAAAATGTAAGGTCCAAATTTATAAGGCCCAAAATTTATAAGGCCCAAAAATATAAGGCCCAAAATTTATAAGGCCCAAAAATGTAAGGTCCAAATTTATAAGGCCCAAAAATGTAATGCCAAAAATGTAAGGCCCAAAATTTATAAGGCCCAAAAATGTAAGATCCAAATTTATAAGGCCCAAACATGTAAGGCCCAAAATTTATGAGGATAAAAATGTAAGGCTCAAAATGTAAGGCTCAAAATGTAAGGCCTAAAATTGTAAAGTCCAATTAAAATAAAACTTTACAATTCCGTTGCCAATAATGTAAGGCCCAAAATTTATAAGGCCCAAAAATGTAAGGTCCAAAAAATGTAAGGCCCAAAAGTGTAAAGTCCAATTAAAATAAAACTTTGAAACTATAAAAATGCATTTTTAAAAAACCGGAGAACCGGAGACCAAAGGTCGATCCACTTTAATATAATATAAGATAAGATTTTTCATGATTGCAATTTATCGGGTTGAATAGGAAATTTCACTATGAAGTCGAGCATTATTTATCCGAATCTACCGGTATATTCTAATATTGTCAAGCAACCTATGTGGTTCGTTTATAGGGTTTAAGGGGGTCTCATACTCAATTCTGCGATTTTACCGTTCTGACCGCCGGTAATGCTGGTTATATGTAAGAAATGATAACTATCATCAAGAGCGCCATCTATGGCAAGTCGTAATCGAAGTGATCGTAGATGGCGCCATTGATGTCCAGAGCATCGTAATAAAAATAGTGTGACTATTTTTTTCCATTATAAAAATTAAAAAATAACGTATTTCACTTATACGCATTTTCTATTATATATTATAATCCATATTTCGATATATACATATATAATAAATGTTACGTATATTTGGTTTACGGAATTTGTATGTATTTCAATTATACGTATTTATTTTTTTCACATACTGAAAAATACGACATTACACTCAAGACCAACGATAGCAGAACCCAAGGGAGCGGAGCACGGCTCGCAAGTCGATTTTTGATCCGCTCCCTTGGGTTGATCGATAGATATCTATGATAAATACGTAGTACGGTTCAATTTGCCATGTCGAAAATTCAACTAGTCATAATATGAGTATCAGTATGACACGTATTAAAAAATTTTATAGGAGTCAAATCAAATTATTTTGCTCGGCTATTTGTCTCGAGTCTGAAACAAATGCGCATGCGTGATGTCGATAGTGGCGGCGTCGAAAGCATATTCTAGCTTGCCATGATCCGTGCGTACTGCCATCTAGCGTAAAATATTCTTTTAATAATGATAATAAAACTACTTTTAGTTTTATAAAACTATGCAAAACAAACAGTTAGATGCCCTTTATTAAATAATTATTTACTTCTATACAAAGTTTCAAGTCATTTTATTGATACGTGTAAGAGAAAACCTTGTACGAAAATTTCATTATGTGGACGCCGTAGATAGTGTTTTTTATACAAGGTTTTCTCTTCAATGCCTCAATATAATAAATAGAAACTTTGCACAGTGATACATAACTACAAAAGAAAGGGCACCTATCTTCTAGTTTGTCGAAATTCTTTATATTTATCTAGATTGAAGTATTTTTCGACCATACTATCACTCTATTGGCTCGGTCGGTAAAAATTGAGTATGAGACCCCCTTAATCAGTATTGTCACATAAATGAGCGGTTTGATTACAGGATCTTATCGGTTTCGCCCACGTAAAAAAAATTTATAAAGTTTTTATAAAAATTGTATAAAATGGATTGTATAAAACAATTTGTATAAAAAAATGGTCTTATAAAAACTTTATAAAATTTTTATAAAAAGATTGACTTTCATAAAAAATATATTTTTATTAAATTTTTAAATAAATACCACACTTTAAAGCACATTTTAAAGGAATTTACATACAAAAATGCGGTCACTTTAGGCTCAATATAAATTGAAACATTTTAAAATAGAAAAAGATAAATAATAAAGTAATTAAAAACGTTCGAAATAAGTTTTAAAATTTTTTTACGGTATTTTATAGGATGGGAAAAGTCTGTGAACTTTGGGAAACGTATTGCGCAACTTGGGAAAAGTTTGTGAAAATTGTGAAAAATTTTGCAAAACTTAAATGTTAAAGTTTTGGGAATAAACATATATAAACCTTAAAAACAGGACTGCAAAATTCATCAGCTGGCAGCGGTGGCAATGGGTGACTCGTACCGACGCTTCTACGCACGGAGAAGCTGTTGATCGTACCTTTAAAATCGTCTAACCTGCAACAAAAATATTACAAAAACACAAAGTATCTAATGTACTCAATCGCTAAGTTTTTAAAAATCAAGAGAAAGGAGGACTTATCTGATCAAAAGTGTAGACGGAGTTGAATCTTTAGGTCTCAATATTCCGGCTCTCCCCACACCGAGACTGAATTTTTAATTGTCAAAATCGATAATATTCCATGCTGTCAATTGACGCACCACATATATCTAGGTTAAAAGTACGACTTCCGCGACGAATTTAGTGGTAAACTGCTTGATTAAGTAAAATACGACGGCAAACGTTTAAAACGGGAATAAGACATCAAACTAAAGTTGGTTAGATGTCAAACTGAAGTTGGCTTTTTTCTCTATCGTCAATTCATTTTATACAATTTTTATAAAAACTTTATAAATTTTTTTCACGTGGGCGCCTGTCGTAGAAGCAAGCGCTATTGAATCGTTTATCGTATTTTATATGAGGTACTGCTGTATTTTCTATTTACAACGAATAGGCATGTATCTGGATTTCAAATAATTAATGATTTTTCATGATTGCAATTTATCAGGTTGAATAAGACATTTCACTATAAAGTCGAGCATTATTTATCCAAATCTACCGGTATATTCTAATTTTGTCAAGCAACCTATGTGGTTCGTTTATAGGGTTTAATCAGTATTGTCACATAAATGAGCGGTTTAGTATTACAATAAACACGGAATTGTGGCCTCCTTGCAGGAAGTTGGTAGCAAGTAGTGGGGAGAGAGAGAGAGAGCGGGAGAAACAGCCAGTTTCACGGCAGCAGCGCAGAGGCGCTGGAGAGTCAATCCGAGTCGCTCGAACGAATAAGTCGACTCGCGAGATAAACCGAACACGTGCTCAATACTCGAGCTGCAGCACATTATAATTTTGTAGACTCAAATAAATTTATTAATTATTTTAGATCCGTCTACTAATTCTATCTCCAACTCCTCGCCAAGCGGGTAATTGTAGAGACGCTTGTCCAGCACGCAGTCCAAATCCTCTCGAACCTCTACAAATTGGTGACCCCGACGTGATCGACGCCGGCCGGAAATCGCCATCGCCAACAACGTGGTAAGGGCCGACGTTAAGTAGGAGCGAAGCTTCTACAGGGACATTGCTGGACTTCGACGAGGAGCGAGATCTTGCTGTTCGGTCAGGTGAGGACGTCCTCGAGAGGCAAAAATCTACAAAGCTGACTAGGCGTCCCGCAACTACGTTGACCTTGATTGACTCCAAGGTCACATACTCGTACGCCGTTCATTGCTAACTCAACGGAAGTCGTGCCATTTTTGGGGCGCAAAAATTTCTTGATCGTCGCTGCTGTTCACGAGGTCGAATCCGAGGTCGACCTTTCCACGCTGATATTACGGTGCCAGTGGCATCGCCATCTCCAAGGACACGATACCCACTGCGCTTCTGTGCCCACGCTTCGTAGAGGCAATACACCTGGACGTCAGCTTCAGGGCTTCTGGGTAAGCGGTTCGAGCAGTTACAAGCTGCCAAATTGCTGCTACGTCCATGTGGTACGTCGACGCTGACCTCGTCACTGGTGCTTGACTTCATCATCAGAGTGGTCTTCAGAATTTGCGTGAAGGTATAGCGACTCCATTAAAAAATTCTCGGAATTTAATAAAAAAAAGAAATATAATACTTAAAGTAAATTTTTTTTCTTCTGTACATTGGTAATTTATAATGCTGGTGGATAGCATTTTTTGAGATTTGAGCTGCTGCTCGTTTTGAGTCCAAAATTTGCAAACCCCAGTTGAAAAAAATTAATTAATTATTCGATTTTATTTGAGAATCGATTTTAATTTGAAAATATATCTATATATACAGTACAAATTACATGATCACGCTACAACCCAAGTTGTTATGAATTGAGCGTCAAGGTCATGAGTTTCCGAGAATTTTACATTTAGAGTATAGCTGAAAATAAATAAGCGTCGAGTTTCATATAAATTTTGTGGTAAATAGTGAGACAAATATATTCGTGGTTTTAACTCGTTAGATATTAAATTAGTCTCGATTATCAAAATTTTTATTTTTACACGATATATTCAATATTCAAGTTTTAACCGTCTACCCCATTGGGGGGAGTTAAAAATTGTTTTTAATTTATTGAATTTTAAGATAAAAATATTTTTCTTTTATTTTAATTAATGTCGTGAAAATCCACAAAATTTTATTTTTCAATTATAAATTATTTTTGACTTAGTTCAAGTAACTATATATATATATATTTATACAATCGCGTGCGAGAGTTTCATTGGGGACAATTTGCTTTTGTGAGGTACCTGTGAGTACACTTTACGCAATTGATCCTGTTAGCCTCAAGGAACTCATCGTTGGTTAGGTCTGGTTGTATTTTTAGTTGCATTTATGAGTGACGAAGATTATTTAGGTATTCCGATTGGAAATCAGTTAAATCGCACTCCAGTTAGATCCGTTGGTTTGTCCGGTCTCTTTGATCGTTATTCACCCGGTCGTACGCGAAGTAATTGTGTCTATAATAAGATAATAACTGAATCGGTCGATATGTCTACAGTAAAGGATAGTGATGCTCCAAATCAAGGAGTTAGTAGTAAAAATATTGTTGATGAGGCCGTTGACGCGTTAAACAATAGAGTTACTGCCATGGAAGGCTCGCTAGCTTCAATAAGCGATACGCTTAAGCTATGAACTCAACAGTTGAGTAACGCGACAGTTAATATAGGATCAGATGTACAAGCATCGGAACCCAACGTAGCGTCGGCATTAGGGTTAGGTACAATTCCTAAAAATAATAATGGTTATCCGGATAATTTGTTAGATAATGCGTTTGGCAAAAGCAACACGGGTCGGCAACATAATAAAGAAATTTTAAGTAACACGGGTGAAAATAGTAATGTACCTGATAATTTATTAAATAATAATTCTTTGAGACGCAACCGTCCTGCCTATTTAGATATCGATTGTAAACCGATCTGGAAACATAATCCAGAAGCGTGGTTAGTTCATTTTGAAGCTCAACTCGTTTATCACGGTGTAACTACTGATTTAGATAAATATTTCGCTCTGATAAATAATATCGGTAATCAAGCCGCAGCTGAAATTAGCGGTGCAATAAGTACGGTTCCGGATGTAAATAAATTTGATTATATTAAAAAAGCCATTTGCGAGAAATACGGTTTAACTGACGAACAGAAATTCGATCAAGTATTTAAAGACTTCCAGATAGTTGATAAAAAACCGTCATCCTATTTACAGGAAATGCTCGCGGCCGCCGGAACTAGTATACCTAAGGAAGTAATTTATAGGCGTTGGGGTAGGCTATTACCTGAAAATACTCAAAAAATGTTAGGTAGAGAAAATTTAGCTAACGTTACTAATGAGGTTATCAGTCGTGCAGACTGGTGCTTTGAAGTTGAAAGGGATTGTAGGAATAGGTTATCTCAAGCGTTTGTTTCTCCTATTGAAGTTGCACCTGTTAATAAAAAATCAGAGGCAGTTGAAATGACAGTTTTGTTACAAAAAATCGAGCAGTTATTGAACAATTTGGCAAAATCGAACAGTTTTAGTTCAGGCCAACATAACCACAAAAAAGATAATAGGAGTAAATCAGTCAGTCCAGAGAAAAGTCAGAAAAATAGTAAGTCGAATTCAGAGACTTTGTCGTTGGCATACAAGATATGGTAGTAAAGCTTACCGTTGTAGTCCTCATTGTATACATTATAGAAATTCGAATAGTTCTGATAAAACAGCCGAGAATACAAAAAACTAATTTCTCCGGTTGTTGAGGAGGCTGATCAACCGGACTTGTCATCATTACGTCTCCATATTAGAGATTTAAATTCAGGACAAGTCTTTCTCATAGACACAGGAGCCGAGGTTTCGCTTATTCCTAGACCTTCATCTGTCAAGGACGAGCCTCATGGTATCCAATTACGTGCCGCAAATGACACCCAAATTAAGACGTACGGGGTTCTTTCTCGTGAAGTCAATTTTTGGTTGCGTAGACCTTTTGTTTGGAATTTTTGGGTTGCTGACGTGCAAAACGCTATTTTCGGGGCAGATGCCTTAGCTCATTTTGATCTCATTCCTGACATGAAAAGCAGGTGTCTCTGTGATAATACTACAGGATTTAGTGTCGCTGGTGAGGCTAAAATTATACCTTCGATTAAAGTTAGCATCATAGACCCCAAATGTAAATACTCAAAAATTCTTAGTAAATACCCACGTGTAGTAGGGGTTGAGCAACCAATTCCCGTAGAGTCACGCGGTATTTTTCATTATATAGAAACAAAAGGTTCTCCGGTGTTTGAACGTCCTCGTAGACTCAATCCGGAAAAATTAAAGGTGGCTAAAGCCGAATTCAGGCGCATGTGCGAAGCAGGGTTATGTCGTCCTTCTGACAGCCCTTGGGCTAGTCCCATCCACATGGTTCCGAAGAATAATGGTGATTGGAGGATCTGTGGTGACTATCGGCGCTTAAACGCAATTACAATAGCAGACAGATACCCCATACCTCACCTACATGACTTTCCATCCTTTCTTCATGGAAAAACGATTTTTAGTGCTCTTGATCTTTATAAGGCATTTCACCAAATTCCAATTGCACCTGAGGATATTCCGAAAACGGCTGTCACGACCCGTTTGGGTTGTTTGAATTTACAGTCATGACATTTGGTTTTCGTAACGCTGCTCAAACTTTTCAGCGATATATAGATAAAGCGTTAAGTGATTTAGATTATGTTTTTATTTATATCGATGATATTCTCATTGCATCTTCATCTATCGAAGAGCATGAAATACATCTAGAAAATGTAATTTCTCGTCTAGACAAATTTCACTTACGCCTTAATTTAGAAAAATGTATTTTCGGTGTGCAGGAATTAGTTTTTTTAGGTCATCATATTAGTAAGGAAGGCTTTAAGCCAACCCAGGATAAGGTTAATGCAATTAGTAATTTTGCTAAGCCCAATATTATTGATGAACTTAGGCGCTTTTTAGGTATGATAAATTATTATCGGAAATGTCTGCCTAATGCTGCAAAAACTCAAATGCCTTTGAACGCTTTAATCGGAGACGCTAGGAAAAAGGATAAACGTCCTGTATTGTGGAATCCTGAAGCTGAAGAAGCTTTCGCTAGGTGTAAGAAAGAATTAGCTGAAGTAACTTTTATGTCTTTTCCGGACGAGTCTGCTGAAATTCGGGTAGTCTGCGATGCATCTGATGTTACCATGGGGGCCGTCCTTGAACAGGGTCATGTTAATGATTGGCGGCCTTTGGCGTTCTTTTCAACAAAATTTTCACCCGCGCAAATGCGCTATTCCACTTATGATCGAGAGTTGACCGCTATGGTAGAGGCAGTAAAATACTTTGCTTATTTTCTAGAAGGTCGGCAGTTCAGGGTGTACACCGATCATAAACCTCTTATATACGCTTTAATGCAGAGCCATGAACATGCCTGTCAGCGTAAACTTCGTCAACTTGATTATTTGTCGTCATTTCAATTAGAAATTTACCATATTTCAGGTAAAGATAATGTTGTAGCTGATACGTTATCTAGAATTAATTCTTTTAGTATTCCCTGTATGTTCGATTGGAGCAATCCGGAAGTTGCAAAACAACCCGAGCTGCGTAAAGTCTTAGCTAAAATTGAGGCATTTCGTCTTCCGTTGCTTTTTGATTATAAGAGGCTGTCCCAGGAACAAAAGGAGGACGCCTAATTACAGGAATTGTTACAAAATCCAGACCACCCACTTAAGTTACAATTACTAACATGGGGGCCTGAGCATACAGCATTTTATTGTGATGTTAAAGGTAGTATGATAAGGCCTTATCTACCTAGATCTCTTCGCAAAGAAGTATTTCTTCTGTATCATTCTCCATCACATCCTAATGCAAAAGTAACTGATAGGTTAATTCGTCAGCAATATGTATGGCCTGATATGGTTAGAGAGATTAAGTTATGGTGTAAGCATTGCCTTCCTTGTCAACAGTCTAAGATAACACGGCATAATAAATTATTGCCAGCTCATTTTGTTGCTCCAGATGGACGTTTTACTCATGTTCACATTGATATCGTTGGTTCATTACCCGAGAGTGACGGTTATAGGTATATACTTACGATGATAGACCGGTTCTCACGGTGGCCGGAAGCGATTCCGTTGTTTGATATTACTGCCGAAACCGTTGCTCGCGCCTTTTTTGATAATTGGGTATCGCGATACGGAGCATGTCAGATTGTCACGACTGATCAGGGGGTACAATTTGAATCCCGACTTTTTAAATCTCTGCTAAATTTAATAGGTTGCGAACGTTTGCGCACCACTGCATACCATCCTGCGTCAAATGGAATGGTTGAACGCTGGCACCGTGATGTAAAAGCCGCAATTATATGTCAAACTCAGAGTCCGAATTGGTCGCGTTTGTTGTCTACAGTATTGTTGCGATTGCGTACGCGAGTTCGTCTGGATACTGATGCTTGTCCAGCTGATTTTGTTTTTGGTACTCCTTTGCGTATTCCGGGTGCATTTTGCGCGTTCGAGGAGGCTGAGCCTGATCCGCGGATTTTTCTGGAGGAATTTCGCGAGTATATGAGGAAAATGCAACCTGTACCTGTTTTGCATAAAAATAGAGTAACTCCATTTATTTTTAAAGATCTGGCAACTTGTACGCACGTTTGGTTATTGGACAAAACTCCGAAAAGGCCATTACGTAGACCATATTTAGGTCCTTTTAAAGTCGTTAATCGAATTTCCAATAGGAATTACATAATTGAAGTAAATGGTCATCAAAAAAACGTGTCGATAGAGTTATTAAAGCCAGCTTATTTTATTGAAGAGAGTGGGGATAAAAGCATTTCTAACTCAACTAGCTCACAGGTGCGACCAGGAGTGCAACCGGATTTAGTTAATAATGATAGTAGCGTTAGTACAAATCGCGATGCAGAACTATTAAGTTCTCGCAATGACAACGAACCTAGTTCGAATCAAAATTTATATAACGATGTAGTATTAATGCCTGTATTTAGTCAGGATGACGATGAACCTTGTTCATATCCTAGAGACAATCATGTAATTGTTACACGAGCGCAAATTCATGACGCAGAACCAGCGGGTTCAAATAGTAACAATGAGTCTACATCAACAGCGAATGCGACACAAAATGTGCCCAAGAGAGTTAAATTTGTACCGAATATTTTGCGTAAATCTCGCGGTTAATCTGTCTCGCCGTTGTATCGCGTAAATTTTCGTAAAGTATGATTACTAGATCTAGGTTAATTGGCTCATTAGTGAATGATTGCTTATACATTTTGTAGTTTTAGTATTTTCGCGTATGATGAATGTTAGTCTTAAAATGCGAATTATTAAAAAAAAAAAAAAAAGGTATCTTAAAAGACTGATATGAACAAGAATGAATATTTTCATGTGTGTTACGTATGCAATTTAGTTGTGATCATTTTGCGAGTAAAATACATTACGTGTAATTAACAATTGATGAGTGATACTTAAATATTTTGTATGAACAGTGATTTTTACAGATAATGTAAACTTATTGCGCTTAAGCGACAGACCAGTATTAATTATTGATTGTATATGTTTACTACGTAATGTTTCATTAGCTTTTTTCTAGATTAAAAAAGATATCGCATAATTAATTCACGTAAGTCCAATTAAGCGTCTGTGATAAATTAATCACGTATTCAGGTAATTAACTGCTTGTCGGTGATTAAGTCTACTAGTCATTAGGATTTTTAGTGCGATATGCAAAATGATTGTTAAACTAATTATATTGTGTAAAAAAAATTATTATAAAATTACGTTAACACGCTCTCTCTCAAGTTAAGCAATTTTATTTCAATGTTGCTAGTCAATAAATTGTAAATATTTAATATTTGTAATGCAAAAAGCGTTTGCAAAATAAAATCTCCTAGCACCATTTCAGGGGGGAGTACTGTGGCCTCCTTGCAGGAAGTTGGTAGCAAGTAGTGGGGAGAGAGATAGAGAGCGGGAGAAACAGCCAGTTTCACGGCAGCAGCGCAGAGGCGCTGGAGAGTCAATCCGAGTCGCTCGAACGAATAAGTCGACTCGCGAGATAAACCGAACACGTGCTCAATACTCGAGCCGCAGCACATTATAATTTTGTAGACTCTAAATAAATTTATTAATTATTTTAGATCCGTCTACTAATTCTATCTCCAACTCCTCGCCAAGCGGGTAATTGTAGAGACGCTTGTCCAGCACGCAGTCCAAATCCTCTCGAACCTCTACAGAATAGTCGATTACATTTTTGGCGCGAAATTTGTATTTCTCAAGTGGCTTTGGTGTTACTAAGAACACATAGAAATATTGGACAATTGAAATATTTTTTCTAAAAATAGGTTAATATGTTTTCATATTAGAAAAATAATGAAGTATAAACTTTATTACAAGAGAATGCTAAATAAAGAATACATACCAATTCCGTAACAAATTCTGAATTATTTTAAATGTTAACATGAATCATCGAATCATATAAAAGATTAACAAAATTGGATTACTTTATTGAAAATTAAATTTAATATTTCATTCCCTAGCGGAAATAATCATATGCGAATAATGTTTATAAATACTTAATAAAAGTTATTAGCTTTTATTAGATTTTCATAACACTTTATAAAGTGCGGATTTTGGATTGTAGTAATAGTTTAAAAAATTTGCTAATGTATGTAAGATTTTATTAGTTATTTTTAAAATTTCGTAAATATTTCTAAGCTTTATTAGGTTTTATTAGATTTTTGTATTTCGAAAATATCGTGAAGAACGATAAAATGACACTAATAGTAACTGTTGCATTGAATGGGTGTCATTTAGCCCACGCGTCAAATAGCCCACCAATGACAGACCGATCTCTTTTTTTTGGCCCACCAATCAGAGAAGCGTTCTAATTTTAAAATGTTAATGGCGGGGCTACCTTCCATCGTCGGAAATTCTGCGATTATTCGATATAATATCGATTCATTCGAAATCAAAAAGGGTTGATGATAGAAAATACGACAGAGATGAGTAGCGGCGGGTGGGGGGATGGGGGTCAGTTATCTAGGGTGCAAAAATGTCGAAGTTTCCACCAGCTATATCAATATAACATGAAGCGTGAAGAGGTCTTCCGCGGCCGCATTATCGGTACTGGACACGGCTTGTGTGCCACCTCCATCTGTGCATATGCGCCTATTGCCCATAACTAGAAAACGGCCGGTCGGAGTTTTAAGAATCGAAAAATAATTTTAAACAGCTGCGGCTTTTCAATTCCTTCATTAAAAATTATGTATGTGATAAGAGTATTAACTACTTTTATGCAATTATCTAAACAATCATCAGTGACTATGAATAATAAATTTTTTTAATTATTATTCAATTAACGGTTAATAGATAAACAATACATATAAATACAATTATGTTAAAGGTATTATCATTACTTGCATAGTATAGAATTCTAAAATTAATATATAATATTAAAGATCGATCTAAATTAAATTAATAAGACATTAAAATAAACGAATAAATGCATGAGATACTAAATACACCTTCAATACATCGCGACACTCGACTTATTCGCTTTTAAACACGGTTCGGAGCTGCAAAGAAGCAGGCGACCAGCAGACCCCAGAAGGTAGCACAGACTTTACACGCGGTGGCGCATAGGCGTAAGATATAGCTTGCTCGAGTTAACCTGACGATTAGTAGAATTTCGGATAATAATCCATTTTTATTTATACATGAACAAATTTTTTTCGATCTCCATTAAAGATAGATTAACTTCAATTATTATAAATTGTTGGTAAATATAAAATTCGATTAAATTGACTAATTTTAATTATTTCAATTCTTTTCACTCTCTATTAAATTGATAGATTTTCTTTAAATTGTTAACTCATGTCTCAATTTTACACCTATTGACTTTCAAACGCTGCGAAAGAAAAAGACTCTTAAAAATACTGACAATAATCATAAATGGTCACAAAATGGAAATATGCTATAATTCGCAGTTATTTTCCTCGACTTTCGATGTATTGGATTAGAAGGCAAATTAGTCATTATTAAAATGTTTAATTGAGTAAATCCAAAATCGAGAAAAATAACTTTTGCCGATTTCTCCCATTTTTAATTATTTTAATAAATTTAAATAATTATTAATTTTCTTACATCTTCTACCTTAGATCAAATACCCTCCGCATTGAAGGGGTGAGAAGAATAAAGTGATTAGAAAGCAAATTGGTGATTATTTTAATGTTTAATAGAGTAAATCGAAAGTCGAGAGAAAAATAACTTTTGTCGATTTCTCCCATTCTTAATAATTTTTATGATATTTAAATAATTATTAATTTTTTTACAACCTCTACCTTACATCAACTACCCTCCACATTGAAGGGGTGAGAAGAATAAAGTGATTAGAAAGCAAATTGGTGATTATTTTAATGTTTAATAGAGTAAATCGAAAGTCGAGAGAAAAATAACTTTTGTCGATTTCTCCCATTCTTAATAATTTTTATGATATTTAAATAATTATTAATTTTTTTACAACCTCTACCTTACATCAACTACCCTCCACATTGAAGGGGTGAGAAAAATAAAGTGATTAGAATGCAAATTGGTGATTATTTTAATGTTTAATAGAGTAAATCGAAAGTCGAGAGAAAAATAACTTTTGTCTATTTCTACCATTCTTAATAATTTTTATGATATTTAAATAATTATTAATTTTTTTACAACCTCTACCTTATATCAATTACCCTCCATAAAGAAGGGGTGAGAAGAATCAAACGATTAGAAGTCGAGTATTTGGTTATTTTAATTTTTAATGGAGTAAATCGAAAGTCGAGAAAAATAACTTTTGTCGATTTCTCATATTTTTATTAATTTTTATGAAATTTACATCAACTACCCTCCATAATGAAGAGGTGACAAGAATCAAACGATTAGAAGGCGAATTGGTGATTATTTTAAGGATAAATCCAATACACCGAAAGTCGAGGAAAATAACTGCAAATTATAGCATATTTCCATTTTGTGACCATTTATAATTATTGTCAGTATTTTTAAGAGTCTTTTTCTTTCGCAGCGTTTGAAAGTCAATTGATGTATAATTGATAAATGATTTTACAATGCGATGAAAATCTATGAATTAAATGGAGAGTGAAAAAAATTGAAATAATTAAAATTAGTCAATCTAGTAATTTTACGTTTCCCAACAATGTATAATAATCAATATTATTATGTATTTTATGGCAATTTACATACAATTAAAACATGAAAGAGCAATTTGGTGTTAATCTATGGATTTAATGGAGAAGGAAAAAATTTTGTTCAAGTATAAATACAAATGCATTATTATCAGAAATTCTACTAATCGTCAGGTTAACTCGAGCGAGCTGAAGCTTAAGCCTAAGCGCCACCGCGGTACAACGTGTACAAAGTCTGTGCCACCTTCGGGGGTCTGGTGGTCGCCTGGTACTTTGCAGCTCCAAACCGTGTTTAAAAGCGAATAAGTCGAGTGTCTCGACTTTGGATTTACTCAATTAAACATTTTAATAATGATTAATTTGCCTTCTAATCCAATACATCGAAAGTCGAGGAAAATAACTGCAAATTATAGCATATTTCCATTTCGTGACCATTTATGATTATTGTCAGTATTTTTAAGAGTCTTTTTCTTTCGCAGCGTTTGAAAGTCAATAGGTGTAAAATTGAGACATGAGTTAACAATTTAAAGAAAATCTATGAATTTGATAGAGAGTGAAAAGAATTGAAATAATTAAAATTAGTCAATTTAATCGAATTTTACATTTACCAACAATTTATAATAATTGAAGTTAATCTATCTTTAATGGAGATCGAAAAAAATTTGTTCATGTATAAATAAAAATGGATTATTATCCGAAATTCTACTAATCGTCAGGTTAACTCGAGCGAGCTATATCTTACGCCTATGCGCCACCGCGTGTAAAGTCTGTGCTACCTTCTGGGGTCTGCTGGTCGCCTGCTTCTTTGCAGCTCCGAACCGTGTTTAAAAGCGAATAAGTCGAGTGTCGCGATGTATTGAAGGTGTATTTAGAATCTCATGCATTTATTCGTTTATATTAATGTCTTATTAATTTAATTTAGATTGATCTTTAATATTATATATTAATTTTAGAATTCTATACTATACAAGTAATGATAATACCTTTAACATAATTGTATTTATATGTATTGTTTATCTATTAACCGTTAATTGAATAATAATTAAAAAAATTTATTATTCATAGTCACTGATGATTGTTTAGATAATTGCATAAAAGTAGTTAATACTCTTATCATATACATAATTTTTAATGAAGGAATTGAAAAGCCGCAGCTGTTTAAAATTATTTTTCGATTCTTAAAACTCCGACCGGCCGTTTTCTAGTTATGGGCAATAGGCGCATATGCACAGATGGAGGTGGCACACAAGCCGTGTCCAGTACCGATAATGCGGCCGCGGAAGACCTCTTCACGCTTCATGTTATATTGATATAGCTGGTGGAAACTTCGACATTTTTGCACCCTAGATAACTGACCCCCATCCCCCCACCCGCCGCTACTCATCTCTGTCGTATTTTCTATCATCAACCCTTTTTGATTTCGAATGAATCGATATTATATCGAATAATCGCAGAATTTCCGACGATGGAAGGTAGCCCCGCCATTAACATTTTAAAATTAGAACGCTTCTCTGATTGGTGGGCCAAAAAAAAGAGATCGGTCTGTCATTGGTGGGCTATTTGACGCGTGGGCTAAATGACACCCATTCGTTGCATTTTTCTATATTTAACTGTTTAAGCTGTCTCTAAGTGATGTATGCAAAAAAACAAAAGCTATTAATAAAAGATTGCTATTGGTAAATATTCATAAAAATTCTAAATACTTATTTACTGTATATAATAATTTAAAAAAGTTATTAGTAGTAATTAGATTTTAAACTCGCACATTTCTTTTACTTTTGAAAAAAACCTAAAAGCTAATAAAATCTAGCAAAAGCTAAGAAGAGCTAATAAAAGTTATAAATTCTAACTAACTATTAACAGAGTCCAAAATCTGCATATTATAAATTGATTATAAAATTTATTAGCTTTTCTTAGCTCTTTCTGGAAAAATAAATTTCCGTCTGGGTTGGTGTTTATTACTAGCTCACTGTAGAAAACCACTATCTTTACTCTCATGAAGAATAACATTGAAAAATATTTATAATTAAAGGGCACAAAATTAAGAATACCTGCAAGTGTCACTCGAGTCTGACAGTTATTTCTATAACCATTACTAAAGTAGTTAAATATATAGGAACATTGAATATTGAAATATTTGTTCTAAAAGTTCTGTTAATATTTTTTTTATTTTTAAAAAATAATGAAGAATAAACTTTTATACAAGAGTATACTAATGAAAGAATACATATAAATGCCGTTACACATTCTGAATTATTTTACAGAGTTTACTTGAATCAGTGAATCGTATAAGAATTATTATATTGGATAAGTTTATATAAAATAAATTTAATAATTCTTTGATTTTCATTAGTAGCTTTATAATAGAAAACTTTTACCTTTACTTGCATGAAGATTAACAATAAAAAATATTTATAACTAAATAATTCAAGATTAAGATTACATGCAACTGTATCATATATATATATATATATATATATATATATATATATATATATATATGATACAGTTTACTTTACTTATATTCATGTATATATATAAATATATATATATATCTATAATATATAAATATTTCGCCGCCGCCGCCGCCGCCGTGTCTAAGAATTCAGGATTCAACATATATATATATATGTCATATATATGTTATATATATATTATATATATGTCATATATATATGTCATATATATATGTCATATATATATGTTATATATATATGCCATATATATATGTTATATATATATGTTATATATATATGTTATATAAATATGTCATATATATATGTTATATATATGTCATATATATGTTATATATATATGTTATATAAATATGTCATATATATATGTTATATATATGTCATATATATAAGTGTGTGTGTGTGTGTGTGTGTTTGTGTGTGCGTGCGTGCGTGCGTGCGTGTGTGCGTGTGTGTGAGTGTGTGCATGTGTGTGTGTTGTGTGTGTGTGTGTGTGTGTGTGTGTGAGTGTGTGTGTGTGTGTGTGTGTGTGTGTGTGTGTGTGTGTGTGTGTGTGTGTGTGTGTGTGCGTGTGTGTGTGTGTGTACGTGTTATTTGTTTTTTCAAGAATAGATAATATATGTATTTATTCCGTGCGCAAAAAAAAGTTGTGAATATAACTTGAAAGAATGTGTATTAGTTTACTAATTCCTGATAAAACTCATAAAATAGAAACAGACCTAAAATTTAATGTAACGTTTTTAAAAATATGCACAAATTTTCGAAGATAAAATAAATATGAATCAAGTATAACATACACTTCTCCAAATATTTATATGTGAAATATACAATAAATCAAAAATTAAATACATAAATTACTGCATTTTTAAGATAATTCTATTATAAACAGTGATGGCAAAAGAAAACTCAAATTTTAACAGTGGCAATGTAAAATACGAATTACATTTCAAAAGTTTTTCGAAAATTATTATTTTAGTAGTATTTAATTTAAATATTATTCAAATCAAAATTTAAAAATAGTATGGATATATAAGTAAGTAGATTACGTATATTTATATAAAACAATATTTTAAATAAACAAGTATGTATTTATTAGAAACAGAAGGATATTTAAGAAATAAATTTGTTTATAATAATCAAAATAAATATTTGGGCTCTGCATAGTAAAAATAAATTGGATATAATTATGGATTAAAACGAAAATTTTGAAAGAGGGTTGTGACGTATACAACTACATATAATTATATTATTTCATAAATACGTAATTTTATATAAGAGGATATAGGGCATCAAAATAGATTTCTTAGAAAGATCAATGAACTATATATAAATGTAAATATCCACAAGAATATTGTCAGCTGAAATTGACTAACATGTAAATTCTTAGAATTATAGCGTGTCACGATTTAAAGCGAAAATTTAGAAATATAAAAATGCAATTGCAGTTATACTAAAAATAAATATTTTATAATTAAATCAATAATTAATTGTAAATAGAATATTATTACACAATAAAATTAATACAAATATTCAATTTAAAATGTATAAAAAAGAATTTAATTTTTAATTTTACGGCAAAACAGAAAATAATTACAAAAATTATATGTTTATGCAAAATCAGTATGCGAAGATATTTGTACATTTAAAAATAATAAAAATTATAATATATTTAATTTTGTAATTGTGTAAAAGACAAAGTGAAATTTATAAGTAGAATAAAAAACGATTGTAAGTTTAAAAAATGAATTTAAGATTATTTTTAAATGTAGAAATAATTGAGGTTATAGAATTAATAAAAAAAATTATAAAATAAAAGTAATTACAAAAATGCATAGGATATGAAAATAAATATGCAATTATTTCTTGTAAATAATTAGAATTTTAGATAATATTACATGTATATAGACACAAGAAAGAAAATATGATTTAAAATAAAAAATCAAAATACGAAATTAATGTAAAATATGACGAAAAATGGTTAAAAAGGACTTGTACTAATGAGGTAAAAATAGTATATAAAGGACGGAAATTTATATACAACATTCATTGATAGATAAGCCTTCGTAGCATTTACATTAGATTTCATAGTTTTATTAGTACAAGTCCTTTTATTATAAGGATTTGTAATGAAATTAAATAAATAAATATTGTAAATATATATATAAAATTTATAGTTATTCATTTAAGTATTATTAAATCACACACTACCATTTCTATGGCCCAATGCGTGGTGATAGAAATGTGTATAATACATACAAAATATATATAATTAATATACTCAAATACACACTCCAGTTATAATAGCCAATGTGTGCTAATATAATGTGTCTCAATTTACACATAAAACCCGGATTAATAAGTCTGCAACAAGATATAGATGCAAAGATGGTTTCGTACCTAACTTACATCTAATCTAATAACAAGCAGCAAAATCTATAGTAACGGTAAAACCCAAAGAAAGGTTGGCACGTCACAAAATGGCGCTCGGACAGGGACTGATAAAAATCAAATTACATATAAATATATTTGTAAAATAAAAATTCTGTAAAAATTGAGTACACATGCTTAGATAAATTTTATTTTACACGTACAAAATTTTCTACTGTAATTTAAAAGTAGAATTACGTATTTGCAATTAATCATAGGATATACCAATATTAATAGTAATAATTAAACAAACTCAAAAAGAGTTACAATGATCAATCGATATGATTCGTCATTTTTGACAATAATATGTACGCGTTAACATATCAATTAAATGATTTAGTATTGGAAAACGCGGAAAAAATTGAAGATCAAGAATCATTATTATTAAAATATAAAGAAGGATTAGAATTTATTGCTGGAAATTATGATAAATTAGTTAAAAAGGTACACATTTTGGAAAATCATTTAGAATCAATCAAAGATAAAAATGATCTTTTAGAAAAACAAAATAGATTTCTAAAACATGAATTAACAAGTTTTCGAGAAATAACGGAACAAAATATTCAATTCATTCAAGGAAAACATGTACAATTAGCAACCAGAGTTGTATTAATTGAAAGTTATATAAAAAATAATTTAACTAAAAAATTCGAAAATTTAAAAATAAAATAATATAAATAAATTAAAACTCAAATGAAAACTTAAACTAAGAAAATTTAAGATAATTAATTTTCGCGCGTTTGTCTAAGAGTTTAGCAGCGTAGGATATTGAATTTATAGAAAAATAGTGATTACGACTATGCGACCGCGCTCTCTGTTAATATACCGAGAGTCAAATGTTTCTCACTCGCACTAATAGTTATATATAGGTGATACATCTGGTAATTATTATATGGATAGTATATATATAAGTTATAAAAATAAAAAAAAATTTTGTTAAAGCATATAAATTTTAACAAAACATTAAATGAAAAAATAAAATTTGGATTAAATAATAAATTCAAACATAAAGTATTAATTATATAAAAATTTTATTAAATATTAATATTTTAAACTTGTTTGTTAATATATAGATATTGAATTTATATTATATAGATTTTTCAAAATGGCAAAAAGAAAATCAAGTATATATTTGTTAAATATGCAAAATTCTTTTAATAATGAAGAAACAACTGAAATCGATAAAAAACGTAATGCTTGGGAGGAGGCTGTTACAGAAGAATTAAAGTTAATAGATGAAAAACAAACAGAAATTGAATTAAATCAAAATAAAAATATAGATGTAATTGATAATTATAGAAAAGAATGTAATGAAAATATTAATCTATTGAATCAAAAATTAATAGAACAAAATGAAGTGTTATCTGATAATTTAAAAATGGTGAATAATGAAGTTAAAAAATTGAGAATAGAAAATAATGAATTAAAAGTATTAGTTTTAAATGATGATTTATATTTAGAATTAAAAAATTATTTTTCAAATAAAATAAAAGAAATGGAATTGGAATATGATAAGAGAATACAAAATCTTGAAAAATCTTTTAAAGAATCAAATGAAAAAGTAATTGAATATAATCAAACATTTAATTCTACTGAATCAATGCCTAAAATTAAAATTGATTTACCAAAGTTTTCGGGACAGCCTTATGAACGACCAATGCGTTTTTTAATCGATTTAGAAAAATATGTTAATAACTATAATTTAAACTTTAATGAAATATGTGCTAGCATATCACAATCATTAACTGATTCAGCAAAAGAATGGTGGCACATACAAGAATCAGAAATAGAAACATTTAATCAATTTATTAAAGTGTTTAAAGATAGATATTGGAATCAAACTTTACAAAGATCTGCAAAAAGAAAGGTAGAATTTGGTCAATATAATGAATATAATAAATGGTCAAGAGTAGAATATGCTACATATATATTTGGTTTAATAAAAGAATTAGATATGGATTTTTCTGAAACAGAAATAGTAAATAAAATTAGTGAACATTTTGAAAAATCAATACGATATGCAATTTTGGGACAACAAGTAAAAAATAAAAGTCACTTATTTAAAATACTAGCGGATTTTGACGCAGATAAAATTCGTGAAAAGAAAAATGATAATTCTCAAAAGAAGATTGAACAACCAAGTAGATATAATGAAAATGATAAATATAAAGATAAATATAAACAAAAAGAAAATTTTGAAAGATATAATAAACAAAATAGATCTTGGGAAAATAAAAGAAACTCAACCGAGATAAATGCTATTGAAACGGTCAAACCAATAAAAAAAATAATTAAACCAATATATGAAAAAAAATATGAAAATGATTATAATAATATAGATGTACTAGACGTAAGTTTAAAAAATGATTCAAGCATACAAATCCATAAAATCGATTCGGGAAACTAAAAAGAGTTGTATTTTGTAACTCGGATAAGGAAAAAACACAAAATACAACTGAAAAAATTCAAGAACCTAAAAACATTGAAATAAATACAATATTTCAAGATCCTCGTGAAGATTTAATTTATGATATTGAACCAAATAATGAAAATGTTAAAAATGAAAAAATAATTGAGAAATGCCCTGAAATAAATATAAAAATTGAAGGAATAGAAATAAATGCCTTAATAGATACTGGGAGTGAAATAACTTGCATATCAGAAGAATTTTATAATAAAAATAAAAATCAATTCAAAAATAAACCTACATTACCAATATCAGGAAAAATTATTAAAGGTGCAACGGGTTTAAAATCAACACGAATTAAGCAACAAGTTTTACTTAAAACAAATATAGGTGGATTAATGGAAAATTTAACATTTATAGTAATACCAAAATTAATAAGACCTTGTATATTAGGTTATGATTCTCAAAAAATTTTAAAAATGTTAATTGATACGGTTAATAATGAAATTATATACGAAGTTGGGGAAAAGATCGGTAATATAAAATTTAATGAAATACAAATAAACTCAAAAGAGTATGAAACTATGTCAATTGAGGAGCTGGATGCAAGAACACGCCGAGCGCGGCGAATGGATAGAGGAAGCGGAGAGAAATTAAGAAATTGACGTCACCGTGACCAAATTTTTTAATTTGCCGAATTTGATTTAAAAAAATACTGTCGTATGCAGAATTAAAAGACGCAACTTTTTTCTATTTAATGTTTTTCTGTATGATGTGCAGATCAGATGAAAAAAATTGAGAACTGGAAATTTAGAAAACGGATCTTTAATCCATTTTTCAAAATTGAATCGCTGTAACTTTGACAAATCTTTACAACACACTTTCGGCTACTGAATACTGAAACCGTATTAAAAGCCTTGTTATTTACGTTCAGTTCAATTGTTGTATAAAATTTGTTTAAAGTAGAATTTTTTACAGGTTTATACTTATCGTTAGACTATATTAAGTATCTGTACGAAAAATCAGGAAATTTCATTAAGATTTGTCAAAGTTACAGCGATTCAATTTTGAAAAATGGATTATAGATCCGTTTTCTAAATTTCCAGTTCTTAATTTTTTTCATCTGATCTGCATATCGTACAGAAAAACATTAAACAGAAAAAAGTTGCGTCTTTTAATTCTGCATACGACAGTATTTTTTTAAATTAAATTCGGCAAATTAAAAAATTTGGTCACGGTGACGTCAATTTCTTAATTTCTCTCCGCCTTCTCTATCCATTCGCCGCGCTCGGCGTGTTCTTGCATCCAGCTCCTCAATTGAATTTGAGGATGATCTAGAAAATAAAGATTTAGAATTCAATTGGAACAATAAATCGTCTAATTTAGACTATGATTATGATATATCCGAAAAGGAAATCAATGATCAAATAAATTCTAGTGTAATTTTAAATAATACACAGAAAAATAAATTAAAAAACTTAATATATAAATATAAAACCGTATTCCAAAGAACCCCAGGACAACTTCTAGATTTCAAGTATCAATTAAAAATACGTAATGAAATAACATATTATTCAAAACCATATCCTATACCTATAGCATATCGTGAAAGAGTGAAAAAGGAAGTAGAAAAAATGTTAGATTTCGGTATTATTCGACGATCTACAAGCCCATATATAAATCCTTGTGTAATTGTACCTAAAAAAGACGGATCAATAAGAATATGTTTGGATGCAAGAAAATTAAATAATAAACTCGTAGATGATTATGAATCTCTACCTGGTGTAGAAGAGATATTTATTCAATGTAAAAATCGGGATTTTATGTCTAATTTTGATTTATCAAATAGTTTTTGGCAAATCGCGCTAACGGAAGAAAGTAAAAAATATACTGCTTTTATTTGCGATAATAAGGTTTATGAATTTAATGTCGTACCATTTGGTATAAAAATAAGTAGTGCAGCATTATTAAGAGGTCTTGATATAGCTATACACGATTTAGATTTTATATTATCATTTGTAGATGATATATTTATAATGTCAAAAGATTTTGAAGATCATTTACGACATTTAGATATATTTTTTAATAGATTAGAAAAATGTAATTTAAGATTAAACTTTGCGAAATCAAATATAGTTAAACAAGAAATTAAATTTTTAGGTAATATAATAACCAGTAAAGGGATTAAATTAAATCCAGACAAAATTAAAACTATAAAAAATTTTAAAGAGCCAAGAAATGTTAAACAATTACAAAGTTTCTTAGGGTTTCTAAATTATTACACAAAATTTGCAAAAAATTATTCAAAAGAAACTATTCCACTTCTCAAACTACTAAAAAAGGATATAAGATATGATTGGAAGGAAGAGCAACAAAAAGCTTTCGATAAAATAAAAGAATTATTTGACGATAAGATAATATTAAATTTCGTAAATCCGAAAAAACCGTATATATTAACTACGGATGCAAGTGATTACGCGATTGCCGGAATTTTATCACAATTAGATGAAGAAGATGAAGAACGAATAGTAACATATATTAGTCGTACATTAAAAGGTAGTGAAGTAAATTATTTTACAACAGAAAAAGAAATGTTAGCAATAGTCTGGGCATTACATAAATTGGATACGTATTTAAGGGGTGCGTCTAAGATTATAGTTAGAACAGATCATGAAGCTTTATCATTCTTGCAAAATTGTAAATTTACAAATTCACGTTTAAGAAGATGGAATTTATCAATTCAAGATTTAAATATAATACCAGAATATTTACCTGGACATAAAAATAAAGCAGCTGATTATTTAAGTCGGTTAGATATAAATGAATCAAACGATTTAAAAGATACAGAAATAATAATTGCAACTATAATAAAAAAATCTATAGATAAAGAGTTAATTGATAGTTTTAAAAATTTGAAAAAATTACAAAGATCGGATGAATATATTGATAAAATAATAAATGAAATAGAATCAAAAAATTCTAAAAAATATGTTATATCAAATGAATATGTTTGTAAAATATCACGAAATAATTTGAAAATTATAATTCCAGAAAAAATAATGAAAAGATTTATAATTTTATTACATGAATTTTATGGTCATGTAGGACCAAGAAAAATATATAAAATGGTTTTAGAATTTTTTTATGTTCCAAAATTAAGAAAAAAAGTTAGTGAATATATAAAACCGTGTGATATATGTCAAAAAAGTAAATATTCTACGATTAAGTATCACTCTAAATTTCAACCAATTCTTGTTGAAAATCCTGGTGAAATATTATCGATTGATTTTTACGGACCTTTACCTACTTCTATAGGGGGAGTAAAATATATTTTATCAACGATAGATGTATTTAGTAAATATGTTGCATTATATCCGTTGAAAAAAGCAAATACGTTATCCGTAATTAGAAAAATAGATCAATATATTGAAAAATTTATGAAACCTAAGGCTATTTTATCAGATCATGGTACTCAATTTACAAGTAATAAATGGATAGATTATTTAACAAAAAATGATATAAAACCTATGTTTTCTTCAATAAGACATCCTCAAAGTAATATTATTGAAAGGGTTCATCGTGAAATAGGGAGAATTTACCGTACTATTTTGAAAAAACACACTGGATGGGCAAAAGAAATAGATTATGTACAAAAAATAATAAATGAAACAATACATGAGACAACTGGTTATACACCGATAGAATTATTTTTAAATAAGAAGCCAATTCGTGTATGGGATAAATATATAAACTTACAAAATAATGAATTAACATATGAAGAAAAATTAAATAATGCAAGAAAACATATGCATAATTTTTTAATTAATAGAGCAAAGAATAAGAATAAAAATAAGAAACATTATGAATTCAAAATAAATGATCATGTATTAATTAAAGCATTAAATATATCAGAAAATGAAAATAAAATTACTGCAAAATTTATGCCTGTTGTGCAAGGTCCGTATATTATAGCGAAAAAACTAGGATATGATACATATTTATTAGTAGATCCCATAACAAAAATTGAAAGAGGAAAATTTCATGTATCAAATATGAAAATATATTATAGAGAAGAAGATTAATTTTTTTGTAAAGTTAACAATATTTTTGTGGATAAAGAAAAGAAAACAAAAATTTTTTTTATAAATAAAATAGAATTAAATTTGAAACATTTTTATATAAATTTAGGATTTTTAAAATATATATTCCAAGAAAAATTAATATATATATAACCATTATTATAAGTTAAATCAAAACTAAATAACGAAGATTTCTGGAAATTGGGTATCAAAACAAATAATTTCTAAGAATATTGTTCAAAAGAGAAAGGTGCAAAGTTTTGCAAAACAAGTATAAATAAGACTCAAAACTCAAGTTTAACTAGTAATCATGGATAAATCGACACAGATACAAAATTTCGGTACATGTTGTACCCAAGTGCAAACTGGCGAAAAGGCCATTCATTTTCCACCCCGATTACACTGGGTAGGAAAAAAGACGGTCAGCGAGGAAGGTTTTCACCGAGAAGATGAGGGGTCATTTTACCGTCCAGGGGTATATACCCAAACTTTAAAGGTACAAAAAAGTAACAAATGGACACAAACGAAACCTAAGGACAGGACGGACCCTAAATTAAGAACTATCACAGCTCGTCTTCCGGTGAGAACAACTCGTTCCACCAAACCAGCGGTGGAGGAATATGTGCCGGAACCCTTAGGTATATATATATATATATATATATATAGATTGAGATAGAGGTCTAATAAATGATGTCTATCAAATTATCTAATAAAAGAAAAAATATTTTTTTTAGCAAAAAAGAGGAAAGGAGAATGGACGCCACTCCAAGAGAAATTTAATAAATTAATAAATGAGGCAGAAAAAGAAATAAACAAAAAGAAAAAAGAAATAGAACTTATAAAAAAAAATATACAAAAATAAATAAAACTAAATTGAAAACAAAGAAAAAAAAAATGTTATTATTCAGTAGAAATAGAAACCACCTATAAGAAATTATGTATGATTGAGACAGCTGTCTATTGTATGATAACTGTCAAATGATCAACATAATATTTATAAATTGTGTGAAGTAATAAAAATATAAAAAAAAATAATAATGCTTATAATATATTAAATAGTATTAAAATTTAGTTAAATTTAAATATTATTTAAGGGGGGGTAATGTGACGTATACAACTACATATAATTATATTATTTCATAAATACGTAATTTTATATAAGAGGATATAGGGCATCAAAATAGATTTCTTAGAAAGATCAATGAACTATATATAAATGTAAATATCCACAAGAATATTGTCAGCTGAAATTGACTAACATGTAAATTCTTAGAATTATAGCGTGTCACGATTTAAAGCGCAAATTTAGAAATATAAAAATGCAATTGCAGTTATACTAAAAATAAATATTTTATAATTAAATGAATAATTAATTGTAAATAGAATATTATTACACAATAAAATTAATACAAATATTCAATTTAAAATGTATAAAAAAGAATTTAATTTTTAATTTTACGGCAAAACAGAAATTAATTACAAAAATTATATGTTTATGCAAAATCAGTATGCGAAGATATTTGTACATTTAAAAATAATAAAAATTATAATATATTTAATTTTGTAATTGTGTAAAAGACAAAGTGAAATTTATAAGTAGAATAAAAAACGATTGTAAGTTTAAAAAATGAATTTAAGATTATTTTTAAATGTAGAAATAATTGAGGTTATAGAATTAATAAAAAAAATTATAAAATAAAAGTAATTACAAAAATGCATAGGATATGAAAATAAATATGCAATTATTTCTTGTAAATAATTAGAATTTTAGATAATATTACATGTATATAGACACAAGAAAGAAAATATGATTTAAAATAAAAAATCAAAATACGAAATTAATGTAAAATATGACGAAAAATGGTTAAAAAGGACTTGTACTAATGAGGTAAAAATAGTATATAAAGGACGGAAATTTATATACAACATTCATTGATAGATAAGCCTTCGTAGCATTTACATTAGATTTCATAGTTTTATTAGTACAAGTCCTTTTATTATAAGGATTTGTAATGAAATTAAATAAATAAATATTGTAAATATATATATAAAATTTATAGTTATTCATTTAAGTATTATTAAATCACACACTACCATTTCTATGGCCCAATGCGTGGTGATAGAAATGTGTATAATACATACAAAATATATATAATTAATATACTCAAATACACACTCCAGTTATAATAGCCAATGTGTGCTAATATAATGTGTCTCAATTTACACATAAAACCCGGATTAATAAGTCTGCAACAAGATATAGATGCAAAGATGGTTTCGTACCTAACTTACATCTAATCTAATAACAAGCAGCAAAATCTATAGTAACGGTAAAACCCAAAGAAAGGTTGGCACGTCACAGGGTGCAAATTACGAATTACGGGAGAAATGGAAGAAACAGGTTTTTATTTATATACCGCTAAAATGTTATAAATAATTCTTTAAAACTAATACAAAAATTAATTTAATTAAGAAGAAAGTTTTATTACTCGAAAAGTACAAAATATTAATGACATATAGAACTCTTGGCAATGACTTAAATAAATTAATTTTAGGAGTTAAAGTTCTATTTAGATCCGTTTAAAATAATCTAAAATTTTAATAGGTTTTTACTAAATACTACAATTAAGTATATGCACTTTACTATTTTTGGTAAGATAATTGTTCATTACCATATATATATATATACTAGGGGGGCTTCGCCCCCCTGCGCGCTTCGCGCGCCAACCCCCTATTTTTAATTTCGAAAAAGGTTTTTCGTAATAAATTTATTTAAAATAATGTTTAAATTGTATTATTTTTTCACTACCATGGACACCTTAGAAATTAAACCGATTCACACAACACCTTGGAGGTATTGTTATAATGCATTGGGTTTTATACCAAAAATTTAATTTTTTTTTAAATACGATTACAATTTATAAATAAAAGTTTTTACCAAAATTTAGTATAATGAAATCAGAATAATAATAATAATAAAAAAAATAGAGACATTAAATGTTAACTGTAAATTTTAAACTATATGAATTCCTATAAAGCTTAAATTTATATTTTAATAATTATAAATGTTAATGAAAAATTAACGTACCAAAAATAGTAAAGTGCATATACTTACTAAATTGTAGTATTTAGTAACAACTTATGAAAATTTTGGAATATTTTAAACGGATCTAAATACAACTTCACCTCCTAAAATTAATTTATTTAATGACGAAGGATCATCGCCAAAAGTTCTATGACATTAATATTTTGTACTTTTAGAGTAATAAAACTTTATTCTTTAATAAATAAATTTTTAGATTTAATTAATTTTATAGAACTACTTATATAATTTTAGTGGCATATAAATAAAAACTTGTTTCTTCCATTTCTCCCGTAATCCGTCATTTGCACCCTTTTCTATAAATATACATAATCTACTCATTTATATATCCATACAATTTTGAAATATTAATTTAAAAAATATTTAACTTAAATGCTCCTAAATTAATAGTTTTTAAAATCTATTCAAATGTAATTCGTATTTTATATTGCCACTGTTAAAATTTGAATTTTCTTTTGCCTATACTGTTTATAATAGAATTATCTTAAAAATGCAATAAATAATATATTTAATTTTTAACCCATTGTATATATCATATGGATATTTGGAAAAGTGTATGTTATACTTGATTGATATTTATTTAATCTTTAAACAATTTTGCATCTGTATTTAAAGCATTACATTGCATATTAGATCCGTTATTATTATTGAGTATACGTTTAAAAATTTTATGAGTTTAATCAAGAATTAGTAAACTAATACACATTCTTTCAAGTTATGTTCACAACTTTTCTTTGTGCACGGAAAAAATACATATATTATGAATTCTTGAAAAAACAATTTTAAAATATATATATATTATATAAATCTTCCGCCGCGCGCATACACACCCACATACATACATACATATATATACATACGGGCTATTTCACGTCAAGTGGTACGATGAAAATTTTAAATCACTCCAAATTTTGTGAACAGACTGGAAATATATTCCAGAAGATAGAAAAAAAATTTTAGGTGTTAAAAATAATTTGCCTAAGAGTTATTCCACCATGATAAATGGAAATTTTTCAATTTTTTAGAAAAATTACTATTTTCAAAGCGATTTATCTCAAAATCTATTGGTTTTTTTGAAAAAACAATACAAACAACTTTTGTTCAAGTAGCTGGGGCAAAGAGGATTCTAAGCCACTTACCATCAGAGTATGGTTCTGATCCGTGCTAACAGTTTCCTACCTTACCGACCGATGGTAATACCGACGCCCCTTGCTTTACCAAAGCCTGGCACATCGATACGCGCCGCAGTAGGCACCTGTTTTACCGACAGGCGCCTGTTTTACCATGGCGTATGAATAATAAGTTGTTTTACCATGGCAAACATATCGATACGCACCCAGTAGGAACCTGTTTTACCGACAGGAGCCTGTTTTACCATGACATATGAATAATAAGCTGTTTTACCATGGCATTCGATGCGCGCGCCCTCCCGAGTGGAACCTGCATTACCATGGATATCGACGCGAGCGCCCCCTGAACCTAACCTAATTTACGACGGGTATCGACGCGAGCGCCCCCCATCGGCCCGCGCGCGCGCGCCACCTTGCCAACGCGACGTAATCTGTTGTATCGACATTGACATTAATAATTAATTATAGTTATTAATGATATGTGGGAATGGAAAGATGGTGATAAAAGAAAAAAAAACTTTGTCTGTGTTTGTAAGATATTTATTTATTATTTCAAATAACATTTATACAAGTTTTTTTACATCTCCACTAATAGGGTTATATTGTACAATACGATCGTGTAATATTAAGCAGTAAGCAGTAGTTCCCGCAGGAATATTATTTTTAACTTCAAATTCTAGACGTACATCAACGGCAGCTTGCTTCAGTGTTTCGTTTTGTTTTGAACAATCGATAACAATTAGTGGTGCAATTGTTTTAAATTCATTTTTAGTTAATAATGGATCTACAATATTGTCTTTGTTATAATAAACATTTTGAAATTTTGCATACATATCATACAAGAGAGCATACTGATTATGTGATATATCAAGATTTAAGTTTCCATAAGGATAATATTGTGAATTAAGAAATAGTTTTATATTGGTAATGTCGCAATGATCAAACCTACTTGCATTCAAAGTTTATCTGCTACAGGAAACCAAGGATTTTTTGATAAATGGAAGAGACTGGAAGAATTTTTTTAGAAATGGAGGAGCTTGATAAAAATTCAAAAAATGATGAAAAAAACGTACTGGATACACTAATAGATTTATTACCTTTCGAAATG
>JANSJX010000154.1:0-62845 GCA_026168455.1 Theocolax elegans
ATTTGTAAAATTTATAGTATGTATTATTAAGTATATTAAAATTTTAAAAACTAAAAACATAGAAATACATTTTTAAAGAAAAGGAATTATAATTTTGTAAATTTTCCTTCAGATTTTTGCACTTTGTAAAACAATATTTCTTATAATTTTGTTTTAATTCTGTTAATAAACTTCAATTAAAACTATATTTTTGATAGACTGTGCGTGAAGTCGATGCGTGAAGTTAAAAAATCTGTGTCAGAAGTGATTCACTTCTTACACGGATTTTTTAACTTCACGCATCGACTTCACGCACAGTCTATCAAAAAATATCGTATGTAACTCGTGTGTGATTTCTTTCTCACTCGAGCGATATCGCGGCACTCGTTGCCACACCAAAAAAAACCACTTCACACACTTGTTGCATAATATACTATTTCATAGCATAAATTTGTAATCAACAGTATCAAAGCATAAAAATATTTTTACAGGATCGTTAAGCTATTACTTGCGGAAAATTAAAGAATATGACAGGACCTCAAGTGAATACACGTATTTTCTTGATAAACAAAACCATTACCTGACGGAAGACGTTAACAGTATCATTCACAATATGAAAAAAAACAAAAGTAATGTATATTTACATATTTATTCATATATGTATGTGTGAATCCATGATCTCGAAAACATTTGATGATAGAAAAAAAATGTTGCTGAAAGTCGTTTTAATTGTTTTCGATTGCTCGCGTTGTTTATATATTCATTTTTTATGCAACTGTGTAAATAAAATAAAAATTAACAATTGATTTTCCATAATTAAATTTTATTTTTCATTACATTGATAATAAATAGCAGTTAATTTATATATTAATATTTAATGTTATAGAAAGTAAGGCAGCAAATAATAGTAGCCCGAAACCTTCGACTTCAAGTGAAAAAACTGATAAAAAAAATGGACCTGTGATGATCGAAAGACCGAGAGCTTTAGATATGATAACAGATGAAGATTCTTCTAACTAGTGCATATATATATATATATATATGTTGAACTGCTGTATTAAAAATTATTATTTTTGTTTAAAAATTAACATTCTATTACAAAAAGCGTTAATTAACGGTGTCACTCACCAATACAATGTTTAAGAATTGTTGTTTAAACTTTTTATTGTCATTTTAATGACAAAATTATTTATAACATAATCATTTTATTTTTTATACGCGGACAAATCATAAAATACTTTTGCCACAAAGCGTATTACTATTCACATTTAATACGAGACTGAATAGTTATAAGTATTATATAAAAAATGTACTTATGTGATTTAAATAGATAAAACGTTCTAAGTATTTTAAAGCAATTTATGTAATTTCCAGAAACGATAACTTAAGTTTAAGAAGATAGATCGTTTATAAAACAAATCAAAATAAAATAAGATGTCAAATGATAAATTGAAGTGTGGTAAATTATTTTTACCCATTTATTTATAGAAAAAGAATCTCTGCTCCATAGGTTGTATATAGTTGACTGCAACCGATAAGGAACAGAATATTGGTTTATATCTCCGTTTAAAATTTTATTTAAAGCCTAATCAACAAAACAACTAAAGAGTACCCTGTTTTGCATGCACCATTAAGATTTGCACATTTAATATTACATGGATTTACACCTGTAAATCCAGTTAATAAATCCACGCAATCCCACTCCAATACAGCTGTATTACATTGATTTATAATCGTTTTTCCAGTTATTTTTACAGCTGTATATTTTGACATAACTGAATAAATACGTGTATATAGCCGTATAAATACATTAAGAAGCACGATTGAGTTATTCAACTAAAAATCCCTGTTAAAATACAGCTCTAAATACACCTATAAATAATTAAAATATATATAAAAATATAATTCATCGAATGGGGCACTTTTTTAATAATAATATAGCTTTAAATTGCGTTTAAAATCGATCAAAGGTTGTATGATAATCTAAATAAAAAAACATTTGTATAATTAAAAAATCCATTTAATATTAAATGGATTTACATCTGTAAATCCATTTAATATTACGTGGATTTACACCTGTAAATCCAGTTAATATTACGTGGATTTACACCTGTAAATCCAGTTAATAAATCCACGCAATCCCACTCAAATACAGCTGTATTACATTGATTTACAATCGTTTTTCCAGTTATTTTTACAGCTGTATATTTTTGACATAACTGAACAAATACGTGTATATCCGTATAAATACATTAAGAAGCACGAATGAGTTATTCAACTAAAAATCCCTGCTAAAATACAGCTGTAAATACACCTATAAATAATTAAAATATATATAAAAATATAATTCATCGAATAGGGCACTTTTTTAATAATAATATAGCTTTAAATTGCGTTTAAAATCCATCAAAGGTTGTATGTTAATCTAAATAAAAAAACATTTGTAAAATTAAAAAATCCATTTAATATTACATGGATTTACACCTGTAAATCCATTTAATATTACGTGGATTTACACCTGTAAATCCAGTTAATATTACGTGGATTTACACCTGTAAATCCATTTAATATTACGTGGATTTACAGGTGTAAATCCAGTTAATAAATCCACGCAATCCCACTCCAATACAGCTGTATTACATTGATTTATAATCGTTTTTCCAGTTATTTTTACAGCTGTATATTTTGATATAACTGAATAAATACGTGTATATAGCCGTATAAATACATTAAGAAGCACGAATGAGTTATTCAACTAAAAATCCCTGTTAAAATACAGCTGTAAATACACCTATAAATAATTAAAATATATATAAAAATATAATTCATCGAATGGGGCACTTTTTTAATAATAATATAGCTTTAAATTGCGTTTAAAATCGATCAAAGGTTGTATGATAATCTAAATAAAAAAACATTTGTATAATTAAAAAATCCATTTAATATTAAATGGATTTACATCTGTAAATCCATTTAATATTACGTGGATTTACACCTGTAAATCCAGTTAATATTACGTGGATTTACACCTGTAAATCCAGTTAATAAATCCACGCAATCCCACTCAAATACAGCTGTATTACATTGATTTACAATCGTTTTTCCAGTTATTTTTACAGCTGTATATTTTTGACATAACTGAACAAATACGTGTATATATCCGTATAAATACATTAAGAAGCACGAATGAGTTATTCAACTAAAAATCCCTGCTAAAATACAGCTGTAAATACACCTATAAATAATTAAAATATATATAAAAATATAATTCATCGAATAGGGCACTTTTTTAATAATAATAGCTTTAAATTGCGTTTAAAATCCATCAAAGGTTGTATGTTAATCTAAATAAAAAAACATTTGTAAAATTAAAAAATCCATTTAATATTACATGGATTTACACCTGTAAATCCATTTAATATTACGTGGATTTACACCTGTAAATCCAGTTAATATTACGTGGATTTACACCTGTAAATCCATTTAATATTACGTGGATTTACAGGTGTAAATCCAGTTAATAAATCCACGCAATCCCACTCCAATACAGCTGTATTACATTGATTTATAATCGTTTTTCCAGTTATTTTTACAGCTGTATATTTTGATATAACTGAATAAATACGTGTATATAGCCGTATAAATACATTAAGAAGCACGAATGAGTTATTCAACTAAAAATCCCTGTTAAAATACAGCTGTAAATACACCTATAAATAATTAAAATATATAAAAATATAATTCATCGAATAGGGCACTTTTTTAATAATAATATAGCTTTAAATTGCGTTTAAAATCCATCAAAGGTTGTATGTTAATCTAAATAAAAAAACATTTGTAAAATTAAAAAATCCATTTAATATTACATGGATTTACACCTGTAAATCCATTTAATATTACGTGGATTTACACCTGCAAATCCAGTTAATATTACGTGGATTTACACCTGTAAATCCATTTAATATTACATGGATTTACACCTGTAAATCCAGTTAATAAATCCAGGCAATCCCACTCCAATACAGCTGTATTACATTGATTTATAATCGTTTTTCCAGTTATTTTTACAGCTGTATATTTTGATATAACTGAATAAATACGTGTATATAGCCGTATAAATACATTAAGAAGCACGAATGAGTTATTCAACTAAAAATCCCTGTTAAAATACAGCTGTAAATACACCTATAAATAATTAAAATATATATAAAAATATAATTCATCGAATAGGGCACTTTTTTAATAATAATATAGCTTTAAATTGCGTTTAAAATCCATCAAAGGTTGTATGTTAATCTAAATAAAAAAACATTTGTAAAATTAAAAAATCCATTTAATATTACATGGATTTACACCTGTAAATCCATTTAATATTACGTGGATTTACACCTGCAAATCCAGTTAATATTACGTGGATTTACACCTGTAAATCCATTTAATATTACATGGATTTACACCTGTAAATCCAGTTAATAAATCCAGGCAAATCCACTCCAATACAGCTGTATTATTACATGGATTTACACCTGTATTTCCAGTTATTTTTACAGCTGTATATTTTTGACAGGGAGCAATTTATCTGATGACGAAAATGATGAACCGGAGAAAGATATTAAAGACTTACATACAACAAATACTGATAAAAGAAAATGATATTACATCAACAATAATTATACAATAGAAGTCAACTTTTTAACGTTTTTTCATATTTTTTTGATTACTTGAACCGATTTTCTATGTTTATCTTCGAAAACATTGTTTTGAGCGTTAAGCGTATAATAGAAAAAAGGTTTATTATTTTAATAGGAACATTTTGTTCATTAAATGTTTTTCAGTAAAAACAATACATTTCGTTTTATTGCGAAAATACGTGTTTTTTTGTGCTTTTTTCATTATTTTGATCGTTTTTCTATGTTTATCTTCGAAAATATTGTTTTGAGCGTTAAGAATACAAGAGGAAAAAGTTTTGTTATTTTGTGATGAACATTTCGCTCATTAAAAGTTTTTCAGTAAAAACAATACATTTCGTTTTATTGCGAAAAAACGTGTTTTTTTGTGCTTATTTCATTATTTTGACCGTTTTTCTATGTTTATCTTCGAAAATATTGTTTTGAGCGTTAAGTGTACAAAAGGAAAAAGTTTTGTAATTTTGTGACGAATATTTTGTCTATTTACGCTTTTTATATAAAAATGATACATTTCAATATATAACGAAAAAACGTGCTTTTTTGTAGATTTTTAATGATTTTCATTGTTTTTATGTACGTATCTTTAAAAATATTGCTCGAATCAGAAAGTGTTGTATAGGAAAAAGTTTTATAATTTTAAGACGAAAATTTTGTCTAAATTCATTATGTACGTAAGAACAGTATTTTTGGAGATAATATGCATAAACCAATTTTACGAAATTGTAAAACGCTCCATAACTTCCACGATTTATGAGCGATACATCTGAAAATAGGACCACAGAGTTCTATAATTATAACAAATATACCCTGTAAATTTCAGCTCAATCGATTAAAAATTAGCAGAGTTATTTTGGTCACAGGATTTCATACATACACACATCCATACATACAATTTAGGGAGAGGTTTGGATGGGTTCTAACTTGCATAAATTTTATTTTTATGTCAAAATATATACTTTTTTGAGGTATCACATATTTTGCGATGATGAAAATATAAGGCACTTCCGTGTAACGATCGTGCCTAAAAATTACATATAAAAAATTTCTGCAATTGAAAGAACTGAAATCAAACTGAAATCGACAAGTATTTTGAATCGTACCATAAATATATATTTTAAATAAACATTTATATTATATATATTACTTAAACTTCGTAAAACGTTTCTGCAATTGAAATCACTGAAATCAAACTGTAATCGACAAGTTTTTTGAATAATGCAAAAATGTCTTTCAATCTGAATACAGATTTTTTTTATTAAAAGTATCTTATACATTTACTTTTCATTTCTGGCCCTGCCATGTCTTACAGTAATAAATAAATAATATTCTAATGATGTTAATTTGTGCAAAATTAATTTATGCAAAACTAATAAAATGGACATTTCTTCTTTTTTATTCTTTTAAATAAAATAATACTTGCACCACAAATTATTTTATTAATAATAAATTATTGGTTTATAGTATACAGTCTTGTTTCCACGCGTGGGTCTTTACACTATTTAATAATATGCCACAAGTCGCTTTGCATAATATATTAGGCCCCTTAAATTTTAAAATAAGATAATAGCTAAGATGTATGTAACGATTCATAAAATGTAACATCAGTTAATATAGTCAGAATTAACACCTATATGAAGCGGTAACACCTATTAACCAACGGTGGTGCAAGTATTATTTTATTTAAAAGAATAAAAAAGAAGAAATGTCCATTTTATTAGTTTTGCATAAATTAATTTTGCACAAATTAACATCATTAGAATATTATTTATTTATTACTGTAAGACATGGCAGGGCCAGAAATGAAAAGTAAATGTATAAGATACTTTTAATAAAAAAAATCTGTATTCAGATTGAAAGACATTTTTGCATGATTCAAAATACTTGTCGATTACAGTTTGATTTCAGTGCTTTCAATTGCAGAAACGTTTTACGAAGTTTAAGTAATATATATAATATAAATGTTTATTTAAAATATATATTTATGGTACGATTCAAAATACTTGTCGATTTCAGTTTGATTTCAGTTCTTTCCATTGCAGAAATTTTTTATATGTAATTTTTGTAATATTAAAGAAATGTTTAATTAAAATTCAAAGAAATAGATAAAATAAGGGAGTTAGAATTAAAATTATTTATTTATCAGATAACAATGTCAGATTCAATTGCAGAATTTATTTATCAGATAACAATTTTCAAAGTTTGATTAGAATAACAATACTTGCGGGTTTTGACACCTTCTTGGAAGGTGTTTTTGATATGATTATTCCGAATAATTGTAAAATGATCTCATTGAATGTTGTATCTTTGTTTACAAACGTTCCTTTAGATTTTGTGAATGATATAATAATAGAAAAATGGTCAGATATTAGTTTATATATTATTTTAGATATTAATGAATTTACCAAAGCACTTAATTTAGTATTTAATAATACATTTTTTTCTTTTGATAAAGATTTTTATGAACAAGGATATGGATGCCCAATGGGATCACCGTTGTCACCTGTAATAGCTAATTTAGTAATGGAAAAGTTAGAGGGTATTGCTTTGTCAAAATTGAGTTTTGAACCAATGATTTTTAGTAGATTTGTTGATGACATCTTTACGATAGTACCTGAATGTTTTGTTGATGAAATGGTTGATATTTTTAATTCAATTCATGATAGAATTAAATTTACAGTAGAGGTTGAGATTGATAAAGAATTAAATTTTTTAGATATTAAAGTTATTAGAGATGATAAAAATAAAGTTAAATTACATTGGTATAGAAAGCCTACTTGGTCGGGTAGATTTTTAAATTTCCATTCTCATCACCAGTTCAGTGACAAGATTGGTGCGTTGAAAGGTGTTATTGACCGTGCCGTTGAACTGTCACACGGTGATTTTAGAAAAGTAAATTTGGATTTAGTTAAAAAAACTTTTGTTAATAATAATTATTCGGTAGATTTGATTAATAGAGTGATTGAAGAGAGAGAGTGAATCAAATTTAGAATAGTAAATTAAAAGTTAGAGTAGATATTAAAAATGATGCATTTGTTGTTATACCGTATGTTAGAGATTTATCTGAAAGAATAAGAAAATAATTTAAAAAACTAGATGTTCAAGTTTTCTTTAGAAATATTAATAATTTAAGTTTTTTGTTTAATAATTGTAAGGATAGAGATAGAAAGGATGATAAATCTGGAGTTGTTTATAAAATAAATTGTATTGATTGTGATAAATGTTACATTGGTCAAACTAGTAGATATATGAAAAAGAGAATTTATGAACATAAATATAGTTTGAGGAGTGTATCTGTCACATCAGGTTTGAAAGAGCATTGTTTAGATTTTGTTCATTCATTTGATTTTAATAATGTAGAAATTTTAGAACAAAATATTATGAACAAATTTAAAAGAGAAAGTCTTGAGAATATTCATATATTTAAGAATGATAAGAATGTTAATTTAATGTTAGAGTCAAGTAAATTAAATAAGATTTATCATCCTATCTTAACTTAACTTAGTTTATTGGTGTGAATTTATTTAGGTGTGGGTCCTTGAAGTGGGGAGGCTTTTTTGAGGGTATAAATATCGTGTGGAATAGTTTTTCACTTCAGTCCCTGATGAGGAGCAGCAGCGAGCTCGAAACGTCGGACAGCATATTTGCGGTTAGTAGATTTTTGGTGCAGGGGGGCAGTCAGATTGCTTTATTAATAATTTGTTTTTATTTTCAGTTAGTGTTTTTATTTTTTATTTTTTATTTTTATTATTTTTATAGATTCTTCGGGGGTGATTATAAGTAGGGGCAATCTGACTGCCCATATAATTGACTGTAAGACCGATAAAAATTTTAATTAATTTATTTAATACAGAGATTAACTTAATATCACTGTGATGTGGTCTTAAAACAAGCACTTCACTTACTATTCGACCGTATTTTAATCTTTTAAATTCATTTACGTAATACACATTTTTACGAATTGAACAAAAAATTTGAGACAATTCAGTTTTTTTTATGATACTTGTAATACTTATCAAAACTCATATCAGACGAAGGATCATTGTGCCCCGCCATCTCGAATTCATATGTACATGAGTTATTTTTTTTCAAAATATATTGTTGAATGTTAATGATTAAAATAATGTATATTCACCTCTGATAGGGTAGAACTAGTATCAAAATTACAGAAATACATATATCTTTAAATTATGAATGAACTTATTTATAAAAGTAGATACATTAAATTTAATTTCTCTCTTTATTTAATAAACATTGAAGAAAATTTAATTATATCTATATTGAAGTAAATATAGTTTATTAATTTTATAATTACTATAAATATTTATAAAATTAAAGGTTTAGCAAACATATTAATTTGTATTTAGATAACATTTAATAAGTTTTTAGTAATAATCTGTAGGTTTTGTAAATTTTTGCGCATATAGCACCATCTTCCGTTATCACATTTAACTTTCTATACTGACAGAAATTGCGGCAAAACCCTCCCTCTGAGGGGAAACGTCTGCGTGGAGCATGCGTCGATAAATTGTACCTCCCTTTTCTCCCGGATCCTTGGCTCTCTCTCCCCTTCAACCCTACCACGCTTTGGTGGGATGGTATGTCGGTGCAGGGATAGGTATATCGAGGAGATAAATATAGGAGAACTGCATCAGAATTAACAGTGCAGCACAGACCAAGGGAGTAAGTGTTTGAGTTTGTATAAAGTGTGAAAGTGTTAAAGTTCTCAAATCTCCAACAGTCTCCGTGCGAAAGATATACAAATTTTTTCATCACTTTTTTCTTTAGAAAGCATTATCGAACTTTTGGACGACTCTGTAAGTTAAATTATAAACTTTAAAACTTAACCGTAAAAAATGAAGAAATACACTCTTTTTTTTTTTTATTATTTTAACGTCGCTCTTTTTATGCTCCCAAACCGGTGCTAATCAGCGACGAAGGTCATACGATGAGAAAGCACTTGTTGAAAATACATTCGCCAGTAGTGCTTGTATCAATCGGCAAGAAATACACTCATAAGCCCTTTCTAAATTCTATAATATATATGTTATTAGATTTTTTAAAATCCTTTTTTATAGTCTCAAAACCAATATGATACTTATAAATTTGTGAATATTGATTAGTTTAAAATTAAATATTTAGCGAGATAAAAAGAAATAAAAAGTTTAAAACATTACTTTTGAAAGTTCTTTAAAAGTACTTTAAGATACATTTTTTAAATTTTCTCACAATTCTTCGTTCCTAAGTTATGATCATTCGTTTCTAACACTATTTGTTTATAGTGTTACCGAATTTTCAGACGATAGTGTATATAAAATTTTATTCTTATTTTTATTACATTAAATAATACAATTTGTTTAAAAAAATATATAATTTTATACATACTCTATGATTGAAATTTTGAATATTTTAAATCAATTAACATAATTTAAACTATTTATTATTCTTTACTGTATAAAATGAATGCATTGATAAATGTAATCAAATGTAAGTCGTATGCATTTCTTTAAATTCATTGAAATCGGATTTTGTTTAATACATCAAAACTTTTATTAATACTATCATTGCAGCCGATAAGGATAATGTTTACAAAACTATAAATTATGAAATTGGTGTATATTTTTATAACAAGATGTTAACTATTCAGTATTTAAGTCGGCTAAAACTAATTTAAAAAATATACTTATAAACAATGACGCCTAACGTTTATATAAACATAGCATAATTAAGTGATAAAAAAATCAATGTAAAGTAACTAAATTAAATAAATTTTCTTGATAAAGTAAATATTAAAAATAATTTAAAATTATTTATCACAACATATAATCGTATTAACATTAATCGTTAACCTTCTTATATATGCAACGTATTGAAACATATAATAAGACATCTTATTTATAATGAAATTAGAGGGGTCGAAATATGTAAAAGCTGTACGGTTTTACATTCCAGGCACGATCTGAATGTACATACTTAATTCGTAAGTTAAGTGAATGATATTTTACCTGTATGACTTAGTATATTAGTTAAAATATTTTATAATGTAGTTACAATTTTTAATGTTCAATTTAAAAAAAAGTCAAATTAAGTGAAAGAAAAGTTAATTATTTTACTATAAGTTAATTATAAATATTTTGTTACATTTCTTTTTCCATGTTTAGTAATACAATATTTATATTGTAATTATAATAAATAAACTTTTTCTAATTACAAAAATTGCTACTAATTATTCTGCTCTTGTCATGATTAAACTTATATTCATTTATTTTTTTTTTGTTTGCCTATTAACACTTTTTATATAAAAATAATATATTTTAATTTATAACGAAAAAATGTACTTTTGTATCTTTAAAAATATTTCTCGAATCAGAAAGTGTTGCATAGGAAAAAGTTTTATAATTGAGGAGCTGGATGCAAGAACACGGCGAGCGCGGCGAATGGATAGCGGAGGCGGAGAGAAATTAAGAAATTGACGTCACCGTGACCAAATTTTTTAATTTGCCGAATTTAATTTAAAAAAATACTGTTGTATGCAGAATTAAAAGACGCAACTTTTTTCTATTTAATGTTTTTCTGTACGATGTGCAGATCAGATGAAAAAAATTAAGAACTGGAAATTTAGAAAACGGATTTTTAATCCATTTTTCAAAATTGAATCGCCGTAACTTTGACAAATTTGAATGAAATTCCCTGATTTTTCGTACAGATACTTAATATAGTCTAACGATAAATATAAACCTGTGAAAAATTCTACTTTAAACAAATTTTATACAACAATTGAACTTAACGTAAATAACAAGCTTTTAATACGGTTTCAGTATTCAGTAGTCGAAAATGTGTTGTAAAGTCTTAGATTTTGCAAACTTCCAGCGAGAGATTTGTTCGTTTATATTTGAAGATAATTTCTTAAAAATTTCAGCTTATTTGGATAAAAAATGATTTAAAGAAAACTAACTAAATACTTAACTAAATTACATAAAAATAAAGATATTTTATAGCATCAAAAAGCAGTTATTATTTAAACCATTTTTATGCTGTAGTTTGATACAATATTACGCAATGCGATTTTCAATAAACAATAAAGACGCCCACTGATTTAAGCCGCGAAGCAGATGACCATTACGGCGACGAAGTCGATGTTCATTTGTTTACAATTTCGTTGTTTATATTGATGAGTGTACGCGAAATTTTTTATCCAAATAACCTGAAATTTTTAAGAAATTATCTTCAAATATTAAGTATCTGTACGAAAAATCAGGGAATTTCTTAATTTTTTTCATCTGATCTGCACATCGTACAGAAAAACATTAAATAGAAAAAAGTTGCGTCTTTTAATTCTGCATACAACAGTATTTTTTTAAATTATATTCGGCAAATTAAAAAATTTGGTCACGGTGACGTCAATTTCTTAATTTCTCTCCGCCTCCTCTATCCATTCGCCGCGCTCGGCGTGTTCTTGCATCCAGCTCCTCAATTTTAAGACAAATATTTTGTCCAAATTCATTATGTGCGTAAGAATAGTATTTTTGGAGATAATGTGCATAAACCAATTTTATGAAATGGTAAAACGATCCATATCTTCAACAATTTATGAGCGATACAGCTGAAAATGGGACCACAAACTTCTATAACCATAATAAATATAACCTGCAAATTTCAGCTCAATCGATTAAAAATAAGCAGAGTTACTTTGATAACAGGATTTCATACATACACACATCCATACATACATTTTAAGGAGAGGTTTGCATGAGTTCTAAGTTGCATAAATTTTATTTTTATGTCAAAATATATACTTTTTTGAGGTATTACGGATATTTTGCGATAATGAAAATATAAGGCACTCCCGTGCAACGATCGTGTCTAAAAATGAAAATAACTCAAACCGACAGAAACGTAACAAGAACAGCGACTTTGCAGCGTAAGATATCGGTACCAAAGTGATTCATCCAAGTTAAATAATTACGTAGCACTAGATATTGTTAATTTAAGTAAAAATCATGGCCAATGCACTTTATAAATTATGACTATCTAACCAAATTGTAACCTGTAATTATTAACTACAATTTTAACCTATAATTATTTGTATATGTATCAATACTGAATCATTCGCATAATCTAACTATTGCGCATTAGTACTTAATTTCTTTTATATAACCTTACTTAAAACAAAATGCGCTAAGCCACTACGCATTTGTTTATTGCTGAAAATAGATTTAGTTAAGTGAAAATAATCTCACAGCATAAGTTTTTCTATATTGTATTTTCATAATTACGATCATATAACAAAAAATCAACAAAAATATAATATACCTTGAAAATCTGTATAGTAATCTGTATAGAATAATAATGGTATAATATTTCATATTTAATATTTTCTATATTTAATAATAATCTGTAAATAATCTGTATCAGCAAAAAGATCGGGACAACCCATCCACTTAGGAGGAACGGCGACGCAGAGTATGCGCGAACCAATTGTGCCTTCTTTTTTCTCCCGATTCCATGGCTCTTTTTCTTCTCTAATTCTATATCACTCTGAACTACTTCAAAAACATAGAAGAATATAAGTAAATAATAAATAATAAAACATAGATTGAACGAAAAGAAACACAATTTTTACTCTTTTTTAAATATAGCTTATTATATTATATAAAATAAACTTAATAATAATTAAAATACTTGAATGAGTAATTCTAAGATATTTTTGTTGTTAACATATTTTTCCTAAAGTCTATAGTTTTCGACAAAACGATAAGTTAAGATTTAATAAAATTTTTATATTCTTGATGTTATTTTGTAAAAAAGAAGTGGTTTAATATTAATATAAAAATTTCTTGCTGATCTTTAACCCTTATAATCTGCACCTGTTATCATTATTAAAAGATGATACCTATACAGTATCATTACAAAAAAATAGGTTTCGAAAATTTGCATGTTTTTCATGTTTAAATCCGTCATTTTTTTGCTTGAGGGTTAATGACAATTTGGATCTTGGATTCTGGAAGATCATAAAATTGTCTATCAGAAAAGAGTTTGTGAAATTTTTTTTAGACCGTTAGAATAAAAATTAATCCGGTGAATAGTTACTTCAAATTTGCGTCATTTCGCGTTTATAAGTATAACTTAAAAGGAATTTAATTGAATATCTCCTTTTACTATAAATGTGTAGATGAAATTGATTTCTTAGAAGTTATGCTCATGAATAAAAATAGTAGCGTAATAACAAATTGGTATATATAAATTAAATGGTTAAATTAATTATATAACATAAGTATTCTTATTATAGAATATTTTCAATTATCAACAGATATTATTTTCTTGACATGGCTTATTGGAGTTTTTGAAAACGGAGAAAAGGGGTAACGAAATTTTCAAAAATAAAAAGCCGATTAAGCAAAATAAATTGTAAGAAAACTTTCAATAATTTGAATAAACCCAAATTGATATTACTATCCACTGAAAACTTTGATGAAATATCTCACATTGTATAATACATAATTTTAAAACAATTCCCTTATTTTAAAAAAGTTTTAATTCGAATGTAAAATTAAGAAAGGTAGGATACAAAAATTTATTTTCTTTTGCAAAAATTCTGCTTTTTGTTAAGCAACGTTTCGTTCGCTTGGTGCACCAACCTCAACAGGCTTTAAAAAATTGCTGAGACAATATCTAAACAACAGTTCTAGAAATAAGTCACGATTAATCACATAATCAAAATTTTAAATCTCTAGATATGAAAACATATCTTGTCAGAATCAAATTAACTCTCAAATTTGATCTCCTTTAGATCGACATAGTAGTTAGCATTCAATAATGTATCAGATTGATCAAACTCAAATCTCAAATCCTCATTTTAAGGTTTAAATAATTTATAGGGTACATTGAGAAAAGCAATTATTTGCTTCAAAAAACTAGTGTATTTACTATTGTTTTAAAATCTTTACTTTATAGCAAATATCAATTTCTTAACTATAAAGAAACATTCCTTAATAAGTAAGTAATCAAATATAACCTAATATTCTTTACTAAGAGATATAATTTTAAAATAATTTATAATGTTAAGATTATTATTAGCGAAGGAATATAATTATCAAAAACACCTTTCAAAAAGGTGTCAAAACCCGCAAGTATTGTGTTATTCTAATCAAACTTTCAAAATTGTTATCTGATAAATAAATTCTGCAATTCAATCTGACATTGTTATCTATGAAAGAAGATGAAGCGTTTAACCAACGGTGGTGCAAGTATTATTTTATTATTTAAAAGAATAAAAAAGAAATGTCCATTTTATTAGTATTGCAGAAATTAATTTTGCACAAATTAATATCATTAGAATATTATTTATTTATTACTGTAAAACATGTGAGGGCCAGAAATGAAAAATAATAGTGTAAGATACTTTTCATAAAAAAAAATCTGTATTCAGATTGGTAGAAATTTTTGCATCGTTCAAAATACTTGTCGATTACAGTTTGATTTCAGTGCTTTCAATTGCAGAAACTTTTTACGAAGTTTAAGTAATATATATATAAATGTTTATTTAAAATATAAATTACGGTACGATTCAAAATACTTGTCGATTTCAGTTTCATTTCAATTCTTTCAATTGCAGAAATTTTTTATACGAAATTTTCGTAATATTTAAAAAAATGTTTAATTAAAATTCAAAGAAATAGATAAAATGAGGTAGTTAGAATTAAAATTATTTATTTATTAGATAACAATGTCAGATTGAATTGCAGAATTTATTTATCAGATAACAATTTTCAAAGTTTGATTAGAATAACACAATACTTGCGGGTTTTGACACCTTTTTGAAAGATGTTTTCGAATTGAATACTTTCAATTGCAGAAAAATATTATGGAATATAAGTTAGATATAGAAAAGGTGTAATAAAAATATAAATAAGTAGAGAAAATATGGGAATTAGAATCAAAGATATTTTTATGTTATACTTTAAAATTTATCAGACAGATAACAATTTTATTTATCAGATAACAATTTTCAAAGTTTGATTAGAATAACACATATACTTGCGGGTTTTGACACCTTTTTGAAAGGTGATTTTGATTTGAGTACTTTCAATTGCAGAAAAATATTATGGAGTATAAATTACTTATAAAAAGGTGTAATTAAAATATGATTAAGTAGAAAAAATACGGGAGTTAGAATCAAAGATATTTATTTATTTCAAAATACTTGTCGATTCCAGTTTGATTTCAGTTCTTTCAACAGCAGAAAACTATTATGGAGTATAAGTTATATATAAAAAATGTGTAATTAGTATTTAAAGAAATAGAAAAATATGGGAGGTCGAATTAAAGATATGTATTTATCAGACAAGAATTTTGATAAGTGTGTTTAGAAAACCACTAAATAAAAAATTTGTAATTTGTATTTATAGAAATAGAAAAATATATTTATTTATCAGATAACAATTTTCAAAGTTTGAGTAGAATAACACAATACTTGCGGGTTTTGACACCTTTTTGAAAGGTGTTTTTGATTTCAGTACTTTTAATTGCAGAAAACTATTATGGTATTATGGAGTATAAGTTACTTATAAAAAGGTGTAATTAAAAAAATAGTATCTTTAAAGCACATGAATTAATTGGTAAAATTATGTAGAATCTTTATAAATATACATAGTGAAGTGGTATAATAATTATTTTACAGAACTACTAATAAAAACTTGTATTTAGAAAAATAGCGCAAGGCAGTATACTGGGTTCTCTATGTTGGGAACTGTATTAGATTAAAATAATAATTTATATTCTTTCATTGGTGATATAGCATACCAAAGTTGCTAGATAGTATTGTTATATTTATTTATTATTATTTTGTATTTTTTAATTTTTCTAATTCAATACCTACATTAATTAGTAATTACTTTTGTACTGAGTAATTAAACTTTTTTTAATTCTTAATTACTTTTATACTGAGTAATTAAACTTTTTTTTAATTAATAATTACTTTTCTACTGAGTAATTAAACTTTTTTTAATTAATAATTACTTTTGCACTGAATAAGGATTACCCATCAGTTTTAGAGTTATTCTTAAAATTTAATACTGCTTTACCATCATCCGCTCCAGTAGAGAGGCTTTTTTCGATTGCCACGCTTCTGGACAGTTCATTTCAAATGTAATTATTAATTTAAATAAGGTTTAATTACTTAGTCCTAAAGTGTTTATCAATTAAAAAATAGTTTAATTACGCAGTACAAAAGTAATTAAGAATTAAAATAAAGTTTAATTACTCATTTGACAAGTAATTTGTAATTAAATGAAGTTTCAATACCCAGTCGAAAAGTAATTTCGAATTAATATGGAGTTTATTTATTAAGCCAGAAAGTAATTACTAATTAAATTTTCTCGTAATTACTATTTTTGCAACCCTGATTGAAACTTTCTATAAAATTTAATAGTGTAGAAAGTCGTGTATTTATCAGAAACAAACAATTTATACTAATATTAGCTATAATTGTTACTAGAATATACTTTCTGCCAATTTTAGTACTCTGTATCATCAATTAAACAACTTACATAATTATTTTAATCTAATAAAGTTCCCAACATAGTGAACTCAGTATATTGCCTTACTCTATTTTTTTAAATACAAGTTTTTATTAGTAATTTTGTAAAGTAATTATTATTTCATTTAACCAAGTATTTGTAAACAATCCACATGATTTTATCAATAAATTTGTGTATTTTGGGTCTGACATTTCGTTCAGGAAAATTCAGTCTAATTAAAAAAGTTTCATCACACACTCTTAACCGCTAAGAGTAAAAACTGAACCTTAAATGAGTAATTTGTTGACTTTACTACTCTTTAAGTAACATTAAAAATCCCAAAACTACACCTTTTAAACGACTAAACAACTAAAATTACTCTTTAAAACAGTGCAAAATATAAAAATCACATTTTACAATAGGGTAAAAAGTAAAAAATGTCCTTTAAAGAAAGAAGAAAGTGGAACTATTGCTCTATTGAAAAGTATAAAATAAAAATCACCAAGTATTTCCGTTGAAAAACACAACATTTTGTCAGAAAAGTATATACCCTACATAATTTACTTACTTTAATTGTGTTTTTTTTTATTTTAACTAATCTTATGTAATACATAAGATCTACTTTTGTACTGAGTAATTAAACTTTTTTTAATTCTTAATTACTTTTATACTGAGTAATTAAACTTTTTTTTAATTAATAATTACTTTTCTACTGAGTAATTAAACTTTTTTTAATTAATAATTACTTTTGCACTGAATAAGGATTACCCATCAGTTTTAGAGTTATTCTTAAAATTTAATACTGCTTTACCATCATCCGCTCCAGTAGAGAGGCTTTTTTCGATTGCCACGCTTCTGGACAGTTCATTTCAAATGTAATTATTAATTTAAATAAGGTTTAATTACTTAGTCCTAAAGTGTTTATCAATTAAAAAATAGTTTAATTACGCAGTACAAAAGTAATTAAGAATTAAAATAAAGTTTAATTACTCATTTGACAAGTAATTTGTAATTAAATGAAGTTTCAATACCCAGTCGAAAAGTAATTTCGAATTAATATGGAGTTTATTTATTAAGCCAGAAAGTAATTACTAATTAAATTTTCTCGTAATTACTATTTTTGCAACCCTGATTGAAACTTTCTATAAAATTTAATAGTGTAGAAAGTCGTGTATTTATCAGAAACAAACAATTTATACTAATATTAGCTATAATTGTTACTAGAATATACTTTCTGCCAATTTTAGTACTCTGTATCATCAATTAAACAACTTACATAATTATTTTAATCTAATAAAGTTCCCAACATAGTGAACTCAGTATATTGCCTTACTCTATTTTTTTAAATACAAGTTTTTATTAGTAATTTTGTAAAGTAATTATTATTTCATTTAACCAAGTATTTGTAAACAATCCACATGATTTTATCAATAAATTTGTGTATTTTGGGTCTGACATTTCGTTCAGGAAAATTCAGTCTAATTAAAAAGTTTCATCACACACTCTTAACCGCTAAGAGTAAAAACTGAACCTTAAATGAGTAATTTGTTGACTTTACTACTCTTTAAGTAACATTAAAAATCCCAAAACTACACCTTTTAAACGACTAAACAACTAAAATTACTCTTTAAACAGTGCAAAATATAAAAATCACATTTTACAATAGGGTAAAAAGTAAAAAATGTCCTTTAAAGAAAGAAGAAAGTGGAACTATTGCTCTATTGAAAAGTATAAAATAAAAATCACCAAGTATTTCCGTTGAAAAACACAACATTTTGTCAGAAAAGTATATACCCTACATAATTTACTTACTTTAATTGTGTTTTTTTTTATTTTAACTAATCTTATGTAATACATAAGATCCAATCGTTAAATATCAAAAACACCTTCTACGAAGGTGTACAAATTCACAAATATGGTGTCAAAGTATTATTTATTTATTTTATTTAAATGTAAAAAACGTATTCAATAACTATAAGTATATATAGCATAATTAATCCCTTATCAACATTTGTTAAAATTATTTAAGTAAGTGAAGGTATAATTATTTATTAAACATCCCTTTCACTTAACATTATAAAGAGAATAATCTTGTATTTATTTTAGTTCATATAATTATTATTTATATTAAATATATTATGCATTTGCCAAATTATCGAACAAATATGTATTGGCTTTATATAGAAAGTTAAAAAAAAGGTTATTCAGTAACATTAATAAGGATGGTGAATGACACAGGGTCCGCTTAAATATCATCATTCAGGTCACTCGACATTTGAGTAAAAATCACTGATATATGTATGTAAATGTTAGAAAATTTTATTAAATGACATTCAAACTTGTCAAAGAAATGACATAATTGGTTACATTTAAATGTTAAAATACGTATACAATAATATTTGAATTTTAATTAAAGTCACTGATTCATGTAAATGTTACAAAATTAAAAGACTTTTAAACTTGTGAAAGAAATGACTTAATATTATTTCCAAATACTGTTAAAACGGAGTTAAATTTTCATTCTATTTCATTTTTTCTTTTACTAATTTTTCAGTCTTTTTTTTAACTTCTATACCCCATGTAAATTCTAATTCAACTTCCTTATTCTTTTTCTCTTCTTCTGCTTGTTCAAAAGATTTTATCAAGGATTTGTATTTGTCTATTGAGTTTTCACTAGTATCTGAATGGACTTGTCAGTTACTCGAGTAATATAATATTGTACTATTTAATTTTCAATTACTGGAGTTATAGTGAATTTTCACCATGTTTAAACAATCATTAATTTATATCCACTATACTGGAGTCACAATTATAATAAATAACCTCTTATCTTTCAAATTATAAATGTATGGAACGTATAATATTGTACTATTTAATTTCTAATCACTGGAGTTATAGTGAATTTCACCACGTTCAAACAATCATTAAGGGGGACTCATACTCAATTTTTACCGACCGAGCCAATAGAGTGATAGTATGGTTGAAAAATACTTCAATCTAGATAAATATAAAGAATTTCGACAAACTAGAAGATAGGTGCCGTTTCTTTTGTAGTTATGTATCACTGTGCAAAGTTTCTATTTATTATATTGAGGCATTGAAGAGAAAACCTTGCATAAAAAACACTATCTACGGCGTCCACATAATGAAATTTTCGTACAAGGTTTTCTCTTACACGTATCAATAAAATGACTTGAAACTTTGTATAGAAGTAAATAATTATTTAATAAAGGGCATCTAACTGTTTGTTTTGCATAGATTTATAAAACTAAAAGTAGTTTTATTATCATTTAAAAGAATATTTTACGCTAGATGGCAGTACGCACGGATCATGGCAAGCTAGAATATGCTTTCGCCGCCGCCACTATCGACATCACGCATGCGCATTTGTTTCAGACTCGAGACAAATAGCCGAGCAAAATAATTTGATTTGACTCCTATAAAATTTTTAAATACGTGTCATACTGATACTCATATTATGACTTGTTGAATTTTCGACATGGCAAATTGAACCGTACTACGTATTTATCATAGATTCAATGTAAAAGGAAACGTACTGCTGCAAGAATCCGGCATATCTATCGATCAACCCAAGAGAGCGGATCAAAAATCGACTTGCGAGCCGTGCTTCGCTCCCTTGGGTTCTGCTATCGTTGGTCTTGAGTGTAATGTCGTATTTTTTCAGTATGTAAAAAAAATAAATACGTACAAATTCCGTAAACCAAATATACGTAACATTTATTATATATGTATATATCGAAATATGGATTATAATAGATAATAGAAAATGCGTATAAGTGAAATACGTTATTTTTTAATTTTTATATTGAAAAAAAATGGTCACACTATTTTTATTACGATGCTCTGGACATCGAAGGCGCCATCTACGATCACTTCGATTACGACTTGCCATAGATGGCGCTCTTGATGATAGTTATTATTTCTTATATATAACTAGCATTAACGGCGGTCAGAACGGTAAAATCGCAGAATTGAGTATGAGACCCCCTTAATTTATATCCACTATACTGGAGTCACAATTATAATAAATAACCTCTTATATTTCAAATTATAATGTATGTAACGTATAATATAAAATAAATAAAAATAATATACAATATATATATATATATATATATGGGTGGTTCTCTGTGACATCGAAGATGAAAAAAATAAATATTGTTATATAATGTTATATAATAAATAGTTCTCCTGAATTTTTTCAGATTTTTTCTGGGCCATTATTTTAAGTTACAGAGAGTCAAAGTTGACATTTTAGCACTTTTTTGCATTATATGCCCATTTTCATGAATTTTTAGCTCCCAGGGGATGCATTTTTCACTAAAAACATAAGTATGACTTTTTTTGTAAAATTTTCCGAACTTTTCATTAAAAATACTTTTAAAGACATAAATGTATGCTGTCACACTCTTGTAAGCCATTTAAACCTTAAATAGTGAAAATCAGCAATTCTGCTCCGGACTCTGGTAACCTAATACTGTCTAAAAGATGTCTTTTTATAGTCAGAAACTGCCTAAAAATTTCCAGAGTGGGTCTAAATCATTAAGATCACTTATGGTCAAAATATCCGGGAAAAGTGCCCGAAATATTAATAGAAATGTATATTTGTTGCCTTATAACGATGAATCTATTAGCATGATCATTGCAAAAAAATTTGTGCACTTACCTTGGAGTGGTAGAAAAGTATCTTCACTTGTTTCAGTATCCATCTAATCCCCTGTAAGCTGCTAAAAATATAAATATTATTATACAAATGTAAAAAATAATTTTTAAACATTTATAATGCTGAATTTTTAGTTTTACATCCCTTACAAGAAGTATAATACTAATCTGAAGGATTACTATAAATATATAAACATCATTATTACCATAACTGAATATACGTATTTAATACAAAAGATATATAAATAAATCGGATATATAATTATAATGAATAATACGATAACGTGACAGTGACAAGTTTGTGAAATCTAAACAATGTATTGCTGAATAATAATAATAATAATGTTGATACTTTTATAGTAATCCTTCAGATTAGTATTATAATTCTTGTAAGGGATGTAAAACTAAAAATCCAGCATTATAAATGATTAAATAATAATTTTTTATAATTTTATAATAATATTTGTATTTTTAGCAGCTTACAGGGGATTAGATGGATACTGAAACAAGTGGAGATACTTTTCTACCATTCCAAGGTAAGTGTAAAATTCCAAGACAAAAAATTCACAAAAATTAACATGGTAATTCCCATTTAAATTTTTTTAAAAATTTCGTGTTTCTTTAAATTGTCATAACTTTTTACAGAATTGGAGGCCATAAAAATGCTACAGACCATTTGAAAGGTATTGCTCCAAGCTTTCTTTTAGACTTTTGGATGAAAAAATCAAAGGTGGCGCACTTGCACTTTTTTCAAGTTGAATATTGACATGTAGTTTATGTAACATTGACCTTGAGATTAGAAATTCTAACCCAGAAGAATAAATTCTAGATATAATTAGCAACGAATGTTACATATAATGTTCTATAGTAAAAGTTGATAGATTTTGAGTTATATAGCGGTAAACCCAGCTGGTGTTGAAAAAAATATGGAAAAATTCACTTTTTGAGGTTAGAATAACTTTTGAGCAATTAGATTCCAGTACCTAAAAATTTTTTTCTGTATTCTGAAAAACATTTGCAAAGTGTACCCAAAATTTGGTGCATTTTAAAATTTTGATCGGACCACTTCACGTGGAATACCCCATATATATATAAATTGATCAATCGGTACTTATGCCGACAAATTCTTACGGGAAATGGGAATTGTGCTTACTTTGGGGTAATTATGCCGACGTCAGCATAATTCCACCGAAAATTCAACCATGTATCCGTACTTATGCCGACACACAAAAAATCGGAAAATTATCTTTGTGAGCCCCGCTTTGACGTTATAATATTAATGAAGGATTGAAGTTTGTAACGGTGTGCTTGCCCGGGGAAAATTTTCTGAGTCGATCGTCTTACATACCTTTAGTTCGTGGCGAACGAACTTGTAAAGTTTCACCGACTAGGTATCGCGCACTTAATGACTCAAGATAATATATATATGTATATAAGTTGTTTACAAAAATCTTTCCCGCGCCGCGGCTGCGGTTACCTGTCCGCACACTTGCCGTTAAAGTTGTATGGAAATCGAATTCCGATTTCCAACAACAGCAGGTAAAATGATGAGATTCTTTCCTAAAATGGACCGCGGAAAGAAAATTAAATGTGAGTCCGCGAGAATTCGTATCTTGAAATACGACTCGAAGGAAAACGGAGGAATGAAATTATAATACGCCGGTTAGAGAACAATATAAATCAACACGGGTTGAACTAGATTAACAATTAACAGATTTATTTAAACAAGAACGAATGATTAAATACAATAAGATTTATTAATATGGTCGAGGTCTATGCGCACGGAGATTGAGTCGAAAATATCGACTCAACACGAGAGGGGAAAGGGGTACGCGAACTAACTAACTTAAGATTATTCGCACGATCTCATTCAATAAAACAGATAATAATTACTCGCGCGAAAGTGGTACCACTTACTTTTATTTATCGTCTTCGGATCTCGAATATCGGAAAAAAAATAGAATTCCTCCCTCTCGCTGTCTCTTTATCGTCTCAATGAAAAATGTCGGTGGGAGAATCCCTCGACCACCGATCACTTTATTCTAAGTCCGGGTGTAGAACCACTACACTATCTCACACAGTAAAAAATATAACTCGCGGTATGAATAACCGGTGAGGATGACTCGGATTAGATCTTCGGTCTATCGAAAGTGTATTTTCACCGAGTTATCCCGTCACACGTGTAACCGTCGTCATATCGTGTCGTGCGCGCGCGACTCTCTCCCCCAATTCTTTCTATCGTTGCGCGGGTATCAGCCGTTCGCGCCGTTGGCTATGCCTATATCTATTTATAGCGCTCGTGTCTACCTACCTGATTCGTATAATGGCAAGTGAGTACATCACTTACCATTACAAGTTATAACGTCTTTTATAACGTATAACGTCTTTTGTAAAGTTATAACGGAGGCCTCCGGCACTTCGAATGAGGTTATAACTTCAATCCTTCATTAATATTATAAGGTCAAAGTGTGTTTTTTTACCCGTGAGGGGTATTTAGGTATTTGGGTTATTGGATATTTGGGTTATTGGTTTTTTATGCATTATTCTGTCAATTAATATTCTCCCCCTTATATCTGAGTCGTTACATATGTTTTATAACCTCAAAACACCAAGATAACACATAGTGTCACCATAAGTACCGATACTGGTGTTTGTATATATATATATAAGAGCCGCGGCGGCTCATGGGTAGAGCTCCCGACTCTCACACCGAGGGTCGTGGGTTCGATCCCAGACGTGTACCTCTGAAAAATTTTTCATGTGCATTTTTCGAACACCGCGATATATATATATATATATATATATATATGGGTGATTCTCATCTAAAGTTCAAACTTAGGTAAGCAACGTATATCTCTTTTAATAATAACAGTTAAGGTAATATAAAAATGGTAATTTATTTGTTTTTTACAGCCAAATAACTTACCTGCATAACATTTTTCAATATCGCATTATTTATTTATTTTTTAAATAAATAATTGTCAAAATGTAACGTTCCCTGGCTGTAAATTTTTTTCCATGATTTTAAAGGTGCTATATATACGATTGTATCAACTTTTAATCAATGTACAAATGGCATAAGTTTGTAGTTACCATATGCGCATTTCATAAAAAATTTTGTAGACGGTTCATTTTTATTTTGAGCTTATTTCACGGATTTATGTACTTCGGACATTTTTTCGTAAAACTAAAGACTTTTTTAAAATTAGATTAAAGTTAATCTTATTCTGCTTCAAATTGCGTTTTCTTAGAAGTTGTTTATTTTGGTTGTTTTTATAAAGTAGAATCAAAATATTAACGATAACATTATTAAATATAATAGTTATATCAAATGAAATATAAAGTATGGCCGCGTATACTTTTTATTGTAATTCCCATGGCATGCTATTTCTTTTAATGTAATAGTAGCTTCTTATTAAATTATATGCGGTAATTTTATACTCATGTAGTAGTTTATTACGTGATTATTCCGAATTGTCTATTTTGTAGTAAAAGTCTGGAAAAATAAAAATATCATGTAATTCCCCTGGCATGTGAAATTCCTCTGTCACTTCCATTATAAATAATCTTTATTATTCTTTCCCTAAAAAATAACATAAAATTAATTACTTTGTAACTACTTAGATATAATTTTTTATATATAACTTTTCTTTGAATCCTGCATGCCCACGCTATATATACCTTCTATAACTTAGTACAAACATATTACATGTGATGGAAATGAAAAATTAAACTATTTTTTAAAATCTTAATCGACTGTCGAAATTTGAACTTTAGATGAGATCACCCATATATATATATATATTATATATACAACACATATGAAAAGTAACAGCAGCTCCCTCTCGCGGAATTTTTCAGAGTCTGACCCGAGTTTTTACCTCTGTCCGTGCCTTCTCCTGGGCTGGAAAGTATATATAGTGATACATATGTATATGGAAGACGAAAAAAGGGAAATCGCAAAATTGTTGAAAGGAATTCAGCAAGCAATTTCTTTAACTTGTTTTTCTGGAATATGCGTTTATGAATATTCGCAGAATTTGATGTAAATTGAAGAAAATAACTAAAGAATGAGAGATTAATTGATAAACATCAAAAATTAAATTCATATATAAAAATATACGATATGAAAAAATCCGAGGGTTAAAGTAGCTGTATATAAGGGCTTGTGCGCCTGCATACTTGCGTCAGGCGCTGGCGCGCCTTATGATATATCATACTGAATACATTCGCTGAGTCAAATTAGTAAATATAATTAATTACGCTAATATTGAATGGAAGGTAGACATACTTATATCATTAATGTAAAAAATTTATTATGAAATTCAAAAAGTCGTCAACTCTCTCTAGCGGTGCGTGAAAGATTATTCTTATGATGTATTATATTAATAATAATATAATATTTCATTTATTACGTATTAATAACAGAACGTCTTGATTAAGACGAAATTATATAATCGTTTTTGACTAAAAATTCAAGTTACTGAATTCTTAATAATTAAGACATGTGCCTTTCGCCGTATTCTAATCCACATTTCTTAATAATTAAGAAACTAGCCACAGATACCTCGCTCGCTGACGCTCACTCGGGTGTATTTTGATTGTACTTATTTCAAATGAGTAAATTTAAAATAGATGCATTTAGTTTATTCGATTATTAAATTTTTAATGTTATATTCATTATATAATGCGTATAATTTTTAATTATTATTATTATATAGTGTGTGTTATTAAAGTAGTCGTTATTACAAACGGGAGAACCGGAGAACCAGAGAACATCCAAAACGGGAATCCTTTTAATTAGGATTAGTTAGTTAGTTTCTTTTAGTTATACCTATATAGTTATTTATGTATGCTACATTTGTAGGATATTTTTATGCTTAAATTTTCAAACAAATGTTATAATTTTTTTCAAAAAAAGTTATTTGACGTTTTTTTATAGAAGTTTTTGAAACCAAAATTTTTCTAGAACTTGTTTTTTAAAAACTTCTTTTTAGAAAAGTTTTTTTCAAAAACCCAAGTACCCCTCATATGAAAAAACACATTTTGACGTTATTATATTAAAGAAGGATTAATTACAAAACGTTTTTCGAAGGGTCAGAGACTGGAGGCCTGATAGTATAATATTATTTATTACATTATTACAAAATATCGGTAAAATAGGTCAGTTTTGCCTCACCTTGTTAAAATGTATATGAGAATTGTCTTTACAAAATTGTGTGACATGTAAACTAATTATTTTGCAGCTGGGATGAGGGAAAGGTTTCATTTGAATGGTAGTATTGGCTAAATAATTTATATATGGTACATATAGATACAATTTTAATTGTACAATTTCAACAAATTTAAGTATTGAAATAATAATTTTAAATACCTATTTTTACGACATTGGATGTGAAAGTTAGGTGTATGAACGGTGTACTTGATGAGAAGTTGATGTTCTTTTATATAGTGTAAGTCCCGTTAAACGGAGGGTCATTGTGATTTTTCGTGCACAGTTGATGATACTGGCTTTGTAAAATATATTTTTCCTTCCAGCGTTAGCCAACATATTTACGTTGTTATCCGACTCTTGCGGCGAGGACGTGCTGGTAATGTATACATTTCAAGAGACAAATTTTTTTGTAATAAATCCGATTTTTTAACGCTGCAATTAATTAGATAGTGCAATATATATTTTACCTAACTTATAGTAATTTATTGATGATGTTCAGCGCAAGCATTTATTAGTTATTTTATGTATTTAATTTTAATTAAATGTTTCAGTAGTAGTAATATATTTATTTTTTAATATATTTTATACTTGATATGAATATATATTCTTTTATTTATTTACGATGTGATACGTTGCAGCCGAAATTCGATCATATTTTGACGATCTTCAGCGCAAACATTTATTCATTATTCTGCATATTTACTTTAATGATTTAGTAGTAGTAATATTACAATGCTTTTTCTCATATTTCCATTTTTTAATTTTTTCTTATACTTGATGTAATGAATATAAATTTTTTACTTGCTCACAATGTAATATGTTGCAGCCATATCTTTTTTTATCTTTTTATCTTTTTTTTATCTTTGTTTAATAACTTTCTTTTGAATTTTTTATTTTCTTTTTTATTACATTGGCCACTGTCGTCATTATAATAAGCTTTTTTCGCAGTGCTTCTTTTTCTCGATCATTTTTTAAATAGTAATCGTTCATTGTTTGCCTTTTCAACCTCGTTTGATGTTTTTTCTTTAGTATTTTTTCTTGTATTTTGCCATCGTTAGTAATTTTACTTTTATTATAAGCTTCTTTTTTTCGCAATGCTCCTTTTTCTAGTTCATTTTTAATTTCGTCACTATTAATTGTTTGCCTTTTCAACATGTTTCGCTGTTTTCTTTTTAGTTGCTTTTCTTCTATATCATTTAATTGTTTAGTTTTATTTTCTTGATAAAGAGAACTATAAGTTGAGATTTCATAGTCTATATCCATTGGAGTAATAGGATCAACGCAAACTATATTTTATCTGCATTATATAAGTTCATTAATTTTTGTTGTTCAAAAATTATTTTTTCTTCAAAATTTTGTTCTATTATTTTCATTTCTGCTGCATTGAAATTGAGTTCTTTTTTATTAAAATTATAATTATGAATGACGTTTCTTTTGATTGGTATTATTAAAACGTTATAGTTAATACTTTGTAAAACTGGAAACATTGTAATATTACGTGTTTCGTATATTTTTAGTAAATGTAAACGCATTTGGGAAATATCGAAATTTAAATTACATGGGCATAAATTAAATACAATAGAGACAGCAAAAGCTATTGCGAAAATTCCGCAATCATAGCTATTACTTTGAAATTGTACTGTTTTAAAAACAATTTTTAATTGTCGACTATCTGGAAATAATCTATTGATGTAAATTTTATGTTCATCTTGCAAACATTTAGCATTGAAACTATCATAAATGTATACCGTTCCATTATTGTGATATATACAAATCCAATGCTCTTTCTCTTCCAGAAAATAATAATTGAATGTGTTCTTTATTCATTGGAACTGATTTAATATTATATGGTTTTGGAATCAAAATAGTTGCTTGCATATTGAATGTAGTACATAATTTGAGAATGTTATTAAATTCGAATATGTGCTCACCATTTAACATAGAAGCATCGCCACTATATGATCCAGTGCCTTTTACAATTAATTTTTGTTCTACTGTCAAACTCATTATAAAAAACAGTTTACAGTCTTGTTTCCACGTACTGTACACTTTGTTGTACAGTAAAGATTAATAAATAAGAAACGTAACGCGTGGCCAATAGCACAAATAAATAATGTAATATTGAAGTGGTTAAAAAGTAAAAATTTGTGGGGGCTAGTTAGCTGTATATAATGGCTCTCGCTCCTATACTTGCGTCAGGCGCTATCGCGCCTTTTGATAACTGAAAATCTACATTATATTAAAGTTATCTTTTTGAGCGATTTTGTAAAAACTCCCCAATTATTGCGAAAAATACTTAAGGGGATGAGAGAATGAGAGAGAATGAGAGAGAGAGAGAGAGAGAAAGAGAGAATGAGAGAGAGAGAATGAGAGAGAGAGAATGAGAGAGATATAATGAGAGCGTGTAAAAACGAATCTTATTTCAAAACATGAACGGGATTGTTTATTTTCAAAGCATCGAACACGCTTCGAAAATTGCACTTTCCGCACGCCAGTGTTAAAAAAGCATTTTATCAGATTTGTCTTATTACTTACAAGGAGACCCTTAAATGTTCGGGTGCTGAAATTGGATGAGCTTGAACCTATAGGTTTATTTATATATTTTGAAAGTTATGTCAGAGCCCCAGACTCTAAGAATATATCATTTTTAGCCTCGTACACCTGAAAATCAGTAAAACAACATTCGTTATGGCTTGTTTCTGATTCCTACGCATTCAAAAATATAAAAATATATTAAATTATATAAAGTAAACACATGTGAAATGATAAACCATATTCACATATAACATATGCACCTTTTTTTAAGTATGATAAAGAATAAAAAATATAAAATAATGTTTTATTTGTTTGGTATTTTGATCTCGACATTTCTGCAATAGCTTGCCTTGAATTAATTTTTCACCAATAATTACAGTATTCACTGCAGTTTAAATTATCTTTTGATCCCTGTTTGAAAAGGTAATACACCAAATGCAATTTATTTACTGCTACAATAGACCTAGAAAATAAACAAAGAATCAATTTCTTAAGAAATATTTATATTGATAATAAATGGTTAAAAACAGGTTTGCACTTATCTAATTGTAACTTGAAATTGATGATGCCGTTTTGTTTATAATTGTTTCCAGTTGAGGTGATGTTAATTAACATAATTTAAATAAAATCCTGATGATTGTCGAGTGTATGTGTATTTCAGAGGTTAGGCAGCTACACTCGGCAGTCTCGGCATTCGTTTCGCATTTCGGAATCGGTTCAGATTCGTTGTCATGGAAACCGCGCGTGACGTATTTTTATGATCTATCGACAAACCTAATGACTATGAAAAGCAATTCAATTTTTTATTTATAAATAATAAAATAAATAATTGCTTTATTTAAGCTGTTTTACAAATATATATTTTATTTGGAGTAGGATACCTCTTTAGATGGAGTTACAATTAAATATATGTATATATATATATATTTAATTTTGATCTCATGTATATATATGTGGTCAAAATTAGATAAATTTTAGAACAAAAATTTAAACTAATTAACCGTTACTCTTTAGAGTTAATCTAGTAAAACAGTTTTCTATTGATACTTTGACTGATAAAATATTTTTTTCTTTTTTATAATAATTATAAGTTACAGTGTTTATTTATTTACTTATTGCATATTCGTTCTTTTATTGTACTAATTTTGTTTTTTATCTGTTTATTTTAAATACCTACTTATGTTTTTTATTTTAATTTCGATTTTTTATAATTACATAATATATTTTGTCTCTAGATGTTTTCAAATTATAATCATATATTTACATTCTGATTTTTTATTTTTTATTTTATATTATATTGATTTTATTTTATATAATTAATTTCAATAAATAAATAAATAAATAATCATATATATAGTTTTTTATTAAAATGAATGATCAGTCAAATTTTGCCAATGTATTAAGTGAAAGTATTTGTGTTTCCATAAAATTGTTAAAAGATAAAGGCATTGTTAATAATATGGAGTTTTCTGAACCTTTTTCTGCAATTTGGGAAGCGAAATTGCATCTTTAATAGAAAAGTTTATTAGTAAACTCTTGCAAGTCCAAGAAGAGCAGTTCTTCACTGAGGATGAAATGGTAAATGACGAATTAGGAGACAGTCAGATTCATCACCTCTCTCAATCATTGTCACAGACAGATATTGATACATGTACATAATTTACCTATCCAAGTACATTGTTAATTACATAAAATAAAAACAAATCAATAACAGAATAATGTGTAACCATTTTAAAAAATTAAATGATTTAAAATAAACTTTTTTAAACATATAAATCTTTTTACGTAGATTCGTCAGAGCAGTCTAATTATTGTTCAAGTGACTACGAACCATGTAAGAAAAAAGAAAAACTGCAAGTGGTCTCTCTAGAAAAGAAGATTAGTATTTTAAAATTACACAGGGAACATCCAAATTAGACATTTGCAACGTTAAAATGTCATGCTAGCAAAGCCTTAACAAGGATGGATGAGTTGCATCGATGGAGAAAGGATATTTTAAAGGGAGGAACCAAATTTGACAAAAGTTTAGCAATTAAAAACTGGACGTATGGTAGATTTTGTGAAGCACGTAAAGAAAACATTCCTATTACTACAAGGAATTTACAAGAATGGTCACTTCAAGCTGCAAATTTCAAATGATGCACAATTTCAAAATGATAATTTTACTTTTACGGCTTCAGTTTCATGGGTTGAAAGATTCAAGAAAGAATTTAAAATTAAGCAAAGGAAAGTAACAAGATATATCAAACCCACTGAATTTAGATCTTTTGAAGATGTTTTAACAGCAGCTGAAGCGTTTCAAGCCGAGTGTCAAATTATTAGTTCAACTGTTGGTTTAAATTTATTTCTTAACATTGATCAGATGGGCTGTGACTATCGGGCAAATGTAGATCGCACTCTCAAGCACAGTGGAAAGAAAGCTGTTGAAGTTCATCTTGGTGATGTTAATAAGGTTACCCATACTTACATCGTTCAATATTCCATCACAGCTTCAGGAAGATTGTTACCTAAAGTATTTATTTGTCTTCAAGAACTGTCAGGCAAATTTGGACCAAGAATTCAACAACACATTGAAGAACTAGAAAAAAAATATAAAAACATAAGTGTGCACGCTTCAAAGTCAGGAAAATGTTCGACAATTTTATTTTCTAATTATATAATTGAAATTCTGAAATCTTACATACAAGAAAACAGTTTTACTTTGATTCCGGATTCATGGGGTGGCCAAGGGAAACCAGAATTATATGAATGTTTTCAGACAGTTTCAGGTGCGTCAACTTGTAATTTAAAATATATTCCACCAGCGTGCCCCATAAATTAAATGCAAATTAATTAAAATAAAGTGCAAATTAAATTAAAATAAAGTGCAAATTAAATTATTTATTAAAAAATTACAAAATTGTATGTATTTGTTAGAAAATCAGCGACAACTTAACACAAGAGATGATGCTATACAAATCCACGCTCTCATACATCAACAACTCTCTGCTCCTGTGTTTCACCCAATGATACGGTATTCATGGTATGCTGCCAAGTTAATCCACGAGAGAGATATCTTCTTAAATGTATTTAGAAGTAGGTTTCCCAAAAAATATGAAGAAAGCTTGTAGATGTGATAAATTATCATTTGCAAAATATTCTTGGTGTAGGGATTCCTTCTGCTTTTCTTGCTATTATGATGACTATCATCCATCTAAATGAACACAAATTATGTAAATGTATTCTAATTTATAAAAAATAAAAATTATTTACAAAATACATAAAGAAATTTATTAAAATACATAAAAAAAATTACTCACAGTATAAATTGTTGAAATCATACTTCCAATATAAATTATTGTTGACAGTTTATTTACTTAAGTGATTACCATGAGATATACACTTATTATATAGTTTCTATTCTATGGTAAAAATTAAATTTGTCCATAGATTATACAAATATATATATATATATATATTTACATATATTTAATTGTAACTCCATCTAAAGAGGTATCCTACTCCAAATAAAATATATAGTTGTAAAACAGCTTAAATAAAACAATTATTTATTTTATTATTTATAAATAAAAAATTGAATTGCTTTTCATAGTCATTAGGTTTGTCGATAGATCATAAAAATACGTCACGCGCGGTTTCCATGACAATGAATTTGAACTGATACCGAAATGCGAAACGAGTGCCGCGACTGCCGAGTGTAGCTGCCTAACCTCTGAAATACACATACACTGGACAATCATCAGGATTTTATTTAAATTATGTTAATTAACATCACCTCAACTGGAAACAATTATAAACAAAACGGCATCATCAATTTCAAGTTACAATTAGATAAGTGCAAACCTGTTTTTAACCATTTATTATCAATATAAATATTTCTTAAGAAATTGATTCTTTGTTTATTTTCTAGGTCTATTGTAGCAGTAAATAAATTGCATTTGGTGTATTACCTTTTCAAACAGGGATCAAAAGATAATTTAAACTGCAGTGAATACTGTAATTATTGGTGAAAAATTAATTCAAGGCAAGCTATTGCAGAAATGTCGAGATCAAAATACCAAACAAATAAAACATTATTTTATATTTTTTATTCTTTATCATACTTAAAAAAAGGTGCCTATGTTATATGTGAATATGGTTTATATAATTTAATATATTATTATGTTTTTGAATGTGTAGGAATCAGAAACAAGCCATAACGAATGTTGTTTTACTGATTTTCAGGTGTACGAGGCTAAAAATGATATTTTCTTCGGCAGAATAAAATTTAGCACATATCTAGGACCAGAGGCAACGTTAGAGTCTGGGGCTCTGACATAACTTTCAAAATATATTAATAAACATATAGGTTCAAGCTCATCCAATTTCAGCACCCGAACATGTGAGGGTCTCCTTGTTAGATAAATTATGCAATACAATAAATAATGTTACGTTGTATGCTATTTGTACAGTCGGTTCACCCGGTTGAAAGTAACCAATAAAATCCAATGAAAATTCTTTACAAATTTCGTTGGTTGATACTGTAATTTACTAGCGTAGATTTTTTTATCGGATTACATCGTATTTTACAAACGAACTTAAAACCACTTATTATTTAGAAAATTTTGATTGGTTCTAATTGTGAAATACAGTTATGAGTTATATTGGTTTTTATAAGTTTATTTTTTTTATTGGTAGGCATCAGAAATTACATGACTCATTTTATAAGTAAATATGTGAATTTTGAAGAAACTGATGTTGTTAGAAGATAAAGGTTTTTTCTGGCATATTAATTATTGGAACATTATAGTTATTGTAAGATATAGTATTTTGTTGGATTTTCCTTATTAATATTACATGAGACCGTATAAGTAAAATCAGTAGAAATTTTGTTCAGAAACAATATAATGTTTCTAGTTGCAAATTCTTGGGATTTTACAAGAAAAAACTTAAACAAAATTTTGTTTACTACAAAAATCGATAACAAGGAATTTATTGGATGTTACAAGTATTTCCTGGTGCAAAAACTAGTAACATCTGATTTAAATATAATTTCATTGTATTTTATAAGCAAAAACTAGTTATATGATTTCGTACATTATTTGGTTTTTCTGACGCACAGATATTTGGTATTACATACGTAAATACAAGTTTAAATAAACAAACACTAAATTGTTCAAGTTCAAAATTGTTCGGTTTATATAAGAAATAGCTTATGAAATGTTTAAGAAATTAATATGTTCACATCATGTTTAAGTCAATGTCTATAAAATGGGATTTTATATGTAAATTCAGTTATACGCGTACATTTTTTAACTTGTAGAATACGTTTTATTGGATAATATTGCGTTTTACCAACCAAGATATATTTACCGGTCGATATTATAATTTACAAGCATAATTAAAACCTCTTTATATTTGGAACATTTTTATTGGTTCTAATTATGAAATTCAGTTATAAATATTATATTGATTTTTATAAGGTTATTTTCCTTTATTATAAATATGAGGTATTACATTCTAATTATATTATAATTTTAAGCTATTCAGAACATAATCTTTAATACATATACTTGTAATCCAATACGCGTATATAGTGTTGTAAGTATTATTTTAACAAATTAATCATTTTTCATTATAGGTTAAAAAAAGATTATGTTTACCCAGAAAATCTTAGCTAACATTACTTTTTTAATTTATTAATTTGTTACAAAGTAAATACTTAACTTTGAATTTTGGTCGAATTTTTCATATTCACGATTTAACATCGGTACAGCTCGGCATAGCGTAGCGCGGTCTTATATGTACATTATCTCTTATAAAGAAGATCTGTCAAGTCTTCAAAATTTCCTTATGAAAAATTTTTGAACAAACGTAAATCGATCCATGCGGATATTATAATAGCTAAAAGAAATAATTAAAAATGGTAAAAAATAATAGTTAGAAAAGTTTATATGTTGTCCAAATTTTGGCCTTTATAAGTTTGTCTAAAAGATACTAATTTTTATTTGTACAAAAAAAGAAATATTTATATGTAAAAGAAAAATAACTGACAATAACCAAAACTAAAAGTTTTAGTAATAAGTATTACAAAAAATTTTAATGCTACTATTTGCTATTTCATACAACGTGACTATTTAAGCTTATAAATCAATAATAAAACTGATTAAGAATTTTTTATAGTATTTAGCTATATTAATTTATCATTTCCAAAAAATTTTTTAGTTTCCTAAAAGTAATAACTAATAAATTTTCTGTGAGATATTAAATTTAAAACATTGTAATCGCTATTAATTTTTAAATAAACAATGAATCCGAATTTTTAAAAAATCTCTCTAGATTTAACACTCTTACTTAATCTAAATATCATAGAAAAATTTTTTTAACAATTTTTATTACTGTGAATGTAGTATGCTCCTAATGTCTTGAAATTATATTACTATATATATCTATATAACTATAAGTATAAATAATCTAAGATCCTCATACAACAAAAAATAATCATATAAAAACTAATATTATTTAAAACTGAATTTCACAATCAAAACCAATCAAAATATTTCAAATAAAAAGAGATTTTAAGTTCAATTGTAAAATACGATATAATCCGGTAAAAATATGTTGAATAGCAAATGACAATATCATACAATAAAATGTACTCTACAAGTTAAAAAATGTATTGCTGGTATTATTTCGTCGCTTCCGAATAAAAGGGTCGTATCTCAGCGGCCGGTTCGAAAAGGACGTATCTCAGCGTCCGGTTAGAAAAGGTCGTATCTCAGCGTCCGGTTAGAAAAGCCGAAAAGGTCGTATCTCAGCGGCCGGTTTGAAAAGGTCGTACCTCAGCGGCCGGTTAGAAAAGGTCGTATCTCAGTGGCCGGTTGGAGAAGGTCGTACCTCGGCGGCCGGTTAAAGAAAGTCGTATTTCGCGGGCTAAATTTTTTTTCTTAAATTTAAAAATCTTGTTGCATTAGATTTAACATGCGAATAAATTATAAATACTGTACGAACACACATATATTTGTGTATATATATATATATGTATGGGTATAACTGTGGGAATACATTTTAGAGATATTCAGTAGTTCTCTTGAATTTCTAGTTTTTTCGGGGCCATTATTTTAAATTACAGAGAGTCAAAATTGACATGTTAGCACTTTTTGCATTCTATGCCCATTTTCATGTATTTGTAGCTCCCAGGGGATGCATTTTTCACTAAAAACATAACTATGACTTTTTTTGTAAAATTTTCCGAACTTTTCATTAAAAATACTTCTAAAGACATAAATGTATGCTGTCACACTCTTGTAAGCCATTTAAACCTTAAATTCTGAAAACCAGCAATTCTGCTCCGGACTCTGGAAACCTAATGCTGTCTAAAAGATGTCTTTTTATAGTCAGAAACTGCCTATAAATTTCTAGAGTGGGTCTAAATCATTAAGATCACTTATGGTCAAAATATCTGGGAAAATTGCCCGAAATATTAATAGAAATGTATATTTGTTGCCTTATAACGATAAATTTTACAAAAAAAATCATATTTATGTTTTTAATGAAAAATGCATCCCCTGGGAGCTACAAATTCATGAAAATGGGCATAGAATGCAAAAAGTGCTAACATGTCAATTTTGACTCTCTGTAACTTAAAATAATGGCCCTGAAAAAATTTGAAAAATTTGAAAAATTCAAGAGAACTACTGAATATCTCTAAAACGTATTCCCACAGTTATACCCATACATATATATATACACAAATATATGTGTGTTCGTACAGTATTTATAATTTTTTCGTATGTTAAATCTAATGCCACAAGATTTTTGTCAATGTTGCCAACTTAAATTTAAGAAAAAAAATTTAGCCCGCGAAATACGACCTTCTTTAACCGGCCGCTGAGATACGACCATCTCCAACCGGCCACTGAGATACGACCTTTTCTAGCCGGACGCTGAGGTACGACCTTTTCTAACCGGTCGCTGAGATACGACCTTTTCTAACCGGACGCTGAGATACGTCCTTTTCGAACCGGCCGCTGAGATACGACCTTTTTATTCGGAAGCGACGATTTGTTACTTTCATTCGTATTTACAAATAAATTCCATAGACATGTAATACACAGACTGGCGCGGCTCCGCGGTCTTGGTAGTGTCGGTACAGCTCTTATAACGGCATAAGTTACGTCGCGTAAGTCGTAACGCATCTTAGTGACCTCTAGCGACAGTCGACGTCAACGTTGTCCTCCACCGACCACCATGATGCAGACAATTCCGGGTTTCGGCACGAGATAAATTAATGTTAATATTAATACTTTTTCTTAATAAGGATATGGAAATATTACAGTAATTGGTAAGATTTTTAATTTTTGTTTAATATTTTCTATAAATATCCAAAATTTTTTAAATAAATATTGTGATTTGTTTTTTTTTTTCAGAGCTGCTGCATATTGTGATATACGGGTTTGTTTGAGGTGGTTTTCCTTGCATTCTTTTACAACACACAAGCCAAGTTTTTGTTTGTATCATACGTACAAGGTAAACATTGTAAATTATTAATTAATTTTAATATACACTATAAAGAGAGTTAAATAGTGGTTTATGCAAACAATTACGTGCACCCAATTATATATTGCTCTCTTTGTCTTATTCAAATGTTACAAAATACGGCTTTCGAGATTTTTTCAAATTACTCTATCTCTTTATGTGTGCTTTGATTGGTAAAAAAATATTATATATTAAATATTATATATTAAATATTATATTTATTTATTTATTTATTTATTAAGCCAACAAATATTTACAAAACATTACAAAAAATGCAGTAAAAACCTATAGAGATAAAATTAATTTATCTGTACATAGGGTGGCATAAAACTTAATCCTATAATTTAAAAACTAAAATAAAACTAAAACAAACTAAATAATAAATATTATTATTAAATATTATATTATTATTATATTTTTATTGGTAATCAAATTTGATTGGTAGATTGGTAGATAAAAACAATTTTTTTCTGGCTATATTTTGATTAAATGTATTGTGTATCCAATTGAATAACTTTCTAGGATTATTGCCTGTATAATAAAAAATTATAATTTACAGGATATATCCAATATAAAAATATTATATTGTTTGCGGCTTCAGTTATATCTATTAGTCGCATAATGTGGTGTCTATTACCATATTTTTGTAAATAAATTATAATGTTTATTGGCTTTAAGGGTCCAATACACTGAAAATTGGTAAAATAAATTAAGACTACAAGTATTGTTATAAATAAGTGCATTTTTGCTATCTAAGTTATATTTACTTGGTACTATAATAACTGAAATATTTTGATCTAAATGCTCCATACATTGGAAAAATGCTTTTTGAGCTAAAGCGCAAAGTACACCTTTGACCAATGAACCAATTTTGATCTAATATCTCTTTTTTGCAGCTAAACATGTCCTTTACTACTGAAGCTATTCAAAATACGATATTTCTAAATCCTAAATTGTTGTGTTAAGGAAAATTAAAAATTTTCCAACTGTTTTAAATTATTGAAATTTTGTGTAATTTTTTACATTTATTTTACTCTACAATTTAGGATCTTGAAATATCACATTTTAAATAGTTTTAATAGTAACTGATATGTTTTAGATACAAAAAAGGTATTATTATCAAAATTGGTTCATTGGTCAACAATGTATATTGCACACCAGTTCAAAGTGCATTTTTCCAGTATACAGAGGATGATAGAGATGGTAGGTGGTAAATCTTTCAATGTGTATAATTGTAAGTAAATATAACTTGAATAGTTAAATATTTGAAAACTATGATATTATAATTCATTTTAAATTTTTAGAGTATTATTTCCTTAATAAAAGCTTTTTTAGTGCTGATTAGAAAATTATGAGGTAGCGATTCATTACCTTACAGTCAATCGTATAATTAACATGTATTTCAACAATATTCGGACTATAGAAGATATACATATGCGTTGGCTCTGCTCATCAAATTTCCGTATTCTAATCGGCATTAAAATTTGACTGAAAATTCTGCGTAAACGAGTAATTAATTATTAATTCCTTATTAATATTTATAATTTAATCACAAAGAAAGCTTTAGACAAAGATATAATTTGAAAAGTTATAAATTAAAATAAGAGTAACTGTATGCGTATTATGCAATACTTGCGAAAAATTAAAAATAGATTAACACTTGAATCTCAAATTTGACTGAAAATTGTGCGTAAATAAGTAACTATAATTACTTTTTCATTATTATTTATAATTTAATCAGTGAGCGAAACTGGAGATGAAATATAATTTAAACAGTTAACGATAAAAATAAGCGTTACCCTATGTAATATGCAATACTTGCAAAAGACCAAAAATAAATTAATTTTTTGTAGGATATATTTAATTATCGTTATTTTAAATATTACACTACCTTTTTTACTTAAAATAACAATTTGTTATATTATATTTATTTATGATTTATCACGCCGATTGTTAAGAAAATTTGTAACCTTCAATATTTTAAACACATGTGTGTACTACACGAGTAAATCATATTAACATTTCACTTGGTTTCACAACATCCTGCCATCGCTTCTGTTTACAAAAAGGAAATTGCAAAATTTGCAAAAATTGTACTAAATATGCTTATTATCAAATAAATTATTCATTTGTTAGAAACAACTGTCAATTTTTAATAAAATTGGTAGTAACATTCATATTAATTTAAATAAAAAAATAGAGTTCTTAGATAGGTTTATACTGAATAATTTAAACCCATGAAGAAATGGTAGCAAAAATACTTAATAACTTCAATTCTATATATTCGCTGGAAAAAACCATCAATGTGTAATAAAATTAATCGTAACATACACATCAATTCAAATTAAGAAGAATGAGTTCATCGGTTTATACTAATAAGCATATTGCCAATATATTGCTGCTTGATAGGAATATATTGGAAATACATTGCTAATATAGCGCTAAAGCACACTTACCCAAAGGTTCCCAATATGTTGGTAATAGTTGATAAATTATTTATTTATTATTATAGTGATAAATAAGGTTTAAATTTATAACTTAACTTAGCTAGAATCGGGTAAATTAAAATTGAATTTGTCAAATCCATCAAATGGCATGTTACTCTGCTATAATAGATTCATCTACTGCTTTGTGCGATTACATACAAAATAATCAGGATTATTATGATGTTCTTTTGTCTCAAAGAAAACATAAAAAAGAATTATACTACAGATATTTATAAAGGAAAACTTTATAAACAATTTGTACAAAGTTTAAATAAATACGATCGCCATGCATTTATAACTACAATTTTTAATACAGATGGAGCACCGGTATTTCAATCATCTACTTCATCTATATGGCCTGTTTATATTAAAAATTGTTTGGATTCATAATTATGAAATTGTTTATTTTGAAATATGATTCTGTATCCAAAACCAAATGTAATAATTTTATTTAATTATCGAATTAAAATAAAATATTTTAATCTTATAATATTCAATGAATGTGATATTATTACTTCTTTATTATTATCAAGGCTTATACCAAATTTGTTATGATTAATTGTTTTCTTAATTAAGATTTTAGATTTTTTAATTATATGGTTTCTCAGTCAGTGATTATTGAATTTTAATTTATATTTTATGACAGTCTACAAAATTATTTATAAATAAAAATTATTCAATAGTAATATTATTATAATTTTTTTTAAATATCACGTGATTCTGCACGCGAGTGCCCACATGACTACTCACGTCGATACTAATAATTTAGTAGTAATAATTTATATAAAAAATTGGTCGAAAATCCTACGTGATTTATCACGTAAGAACTCACGTGAGCACTCACGTAGGTAACTAGGTGAGTATTTTTAAGAGGGAATAATTCTATGATACCATATAATGATTACTTATTAAAAAAATATAATTATCATATAAATGTGGAATACTGTGCATCTATTATGAGTATTATATATTTATGTAAATATTTATATGAAGGTAACGATAGAGCTTCGATTTAAGTAAAAGAAAATGATCCAAACTATATAGCAAAGTTTTAAATTCAGAAAATTTAAAATTTTCAGATTTCGGAATATCAGACCCAATCATAGGACTCACTGAAACCGTTAATTTACAAAATATATCTATTTACGATACAAAATTTAATTAAATGTATACTAAATTATATAAAGATCAAAAATATATTTTTGATTTTATCAGAAAATTAGATTCAAATAATCAATTAATATTTATCGATGGTCCAAATGGAACTGGAAAAACATTTTTTTATAACACTTTAAAACGACGTCGGAGCGTTTTTATTGACATGTAGGAGTGACCGTTTATAATTTTTATCTATAACAAAACCAGTTTTTGAGGAATTTTGAGACCAAAGCCCCATTATATACAGTAGTACAAGTAACTTGTCAAATTTTGGTACCAATTGATTGAGTATTTACGAAGAATAGTACGAAACTGTAATTATAATGCAACATAACCTGAAAAAACCTGAATAGTGCCCTTTTTAATTTTTATCAATAACTAAACCAGTTTTTGGGAATTTTGAGACCAGAGCCCCATTATATACAGTACGACAACCCTGGTAGAATTTTAAATATCAAAAATGGGTTTAAAGCTAAGAAATGACCAATGAAACTGGTCAGGTTCTATCACAAAATGAAACGCTTTTTCACACCTTTCTTGACCATTTCTTAGATGGTGTAATAAGGAAAATGAAAAATCGAAAGACTTGGTGAGATGGATTTATTGATATTAAAGCTCTAAAGGCGAGCATCTGCTCGATTTTCGTCGGTCCCCTCTACTTAAAACCGCTCGCGCCGCCGTTCGTCACTCGCTTACGTTTTGTTATTTTTCGCCATCATCGCCCAAAAAAATAATAAATCAATTGTAAATGATGTAGGTAGAAATAACTATGATCTTATTTGGAGTTGGAGGTTAATATTTATTTATGGTAACATCTCGAGGTACAGGAAGCGAAAAAGCTGAGTTACAAAATCTTGACGCTCTTTTATAGCGCTAACACCGCTTTTTTCCGCAGACATTCTTTTATTTTTCGGTACATATTGATTTTTCGAGCATTAGATATATATATATATATATATATATATACATGTTATACAGAATAATTTATTTAATACGTAGAAATGGAAAGATTCATTTATAATATTTAGGATAAATAGCATTTAATTGAACTCAAGTTAATTTATCTTATTTCCTTTTGTTTTCAAATAGATGTATGCAGCCTAAACGGCCCCAGGTACTTTCAAAAGACACCTGTGCACGCTGGATCCTCATAACACTGAGCGGGATCCTAATGCCTAAAAATATTCATATTTTTAGCAATTGGCTTAATACCCACTTAATGCCACAGAGCATCGCGCTAATGTGACATCCATTTTCCTTTCATTTATTTAATTTGAAATTAATTTTAATAGTTAATAAATCTTTGCTTTTCTACGTATTGTACATGTCAGTAACAGCAATATATATAATTCAACATTTGAACATCGCAAAATCATAAAACATACGAACATTCGGAAAATAAGGAATAGCATGAGAAAAAGAAAGAAAATTTTACCACAATTAATCATTAAATAAGAATTAATTATCAGAAACATCATTTCCTGCCTCTAGCCTAAACGGTCTCGTTTTATCAGCACTGATTTAACGTTCACGCTTTGATCCTCATACACGGGATCTGAACAGCCTCAGGATTAAAAATCCCTAGCTGGGGGGTTCACGGCCAAGATATTTACGAAATACCGTGCTCTGATGCATTTTACTACAAAATTCCTTTTAAACAAAATCTCGTTCTTTCTTTCTTTGCTTATTCTTTCCCTTTACAAATTATGGTATCTTACAGATGGATATAACCTTCATCAAATATGAAACAACTTTCCGGGTAATCTTGTAAAGAAAACTTAAAGCGTGTTGTGAAATATGATTGGTTTTACCATTTGTAATAGATACCCAGACGGCAAACTCAATTCTAAAAGAATTTTTTTAACACTCCGTGCGCGAAACACGGTTTCTCGTGCTTGTTTTGCGTGTGCGAAACATGAGATTTTTTAACCGTGTGCGAAACATGACCGCCAATTGTTTTGCGAACTTCTGGACAGAGATTTTCCGAATCAACAAAGTATCGATAATATTATCTAAAATTTTAAATTGTTGATAAGAAATGAGCTCAGAAAGTGATTCGGAAGAAGCTTATAACGATTCAGTACCGGCAGATATGGCTGATCAAGCAATAGTATATTACACACCTAGGGAGGTAAAGTATTGGTCAGTCCATAGCACATGTAAATTTACACCCGAGCCGAAGGCGAGGGTGGCAAACATGTGCTATGGACTGACCAATACTTTACCTCCCTAGGTGTGTAATATACTATTTTAATAATTATAGTTCTTTACACAGATACATCGTATATAGTTGCATATAATATCTTACATACATATTCTTTTTATTATACATAGTTCTACATTTACTTTTTTTTCGTTTACTCGTCTAATTGTCACGAGTCGATCAAGTCACGATCAAGTAAATGTAGAACTATGTATAATAAAAAGAATATGTATATATAAGATATTATATGCAACTATATACGATATATCTGTGTAAAGAACTATAATTATTAAAAATATTATTTGTTTGATCAGCCATATCTGTCGGTACTGAATCGTCATAAGCTTCTTCCGAATCACTTTCTGAGCTCATTTCTTTTCAACATTTTAAAATTTTAGTTAATATTATCGATACTTTGTTGATTCGGAAAATCTCTGTGCAGATAACCTTAAGACCTATATTTCAAACGTCCACCTGAAGTTCGCAAAACAATTGGCGGTCATGTTTCGCACACGGTTAAAAAATCTCATGTTTCGCACACGCAAAACAAGCACGAGAAACCGTGTTTCGCGCACGGAGTGTTAAAAAATAGTATACGATACACGTACACGGAACAGGTGATCCACACACTCGTCTTATTTGTCGCCCTCGCTCCGCTCGGGTGTCAAACTCGACTCGTGCGTGAATCACCTGTTTCGCGCACTTGTATCGTAATCTACTATTTATGAATTTGTATTTACCAGCATGAATTCTTGAAATTAATCCCATTTCATACCATTAGAGTTCTTTAAAATTTCATAAAGAATATTAACAATGTCCGCTTTTTTGCGTATAAAGAGTTCTATAAGTACATCTAAAAAATACTTACATAAAATACCCATTGCAAGATAGCTAATAAAAGCACAAAATAGGTTCATAATGAATTAATTTTCAATACCTAACTAACTCGAAATGTGTTCATATTAAAGAGTTCTTTTTAAATTAGAAAATAACACTTTTTTAAATAACTGGAAATTGAAACCTACCATAAAATGTACGTGTTTGTCGCTTGAACTAAATTCATTAAGTATTCTTAGCATACAGTGAAAGCACTCCTAATACTCTTTTATAGAAGAATACTTTAGGTGTAAATATTGGGTTCTTTCAGTCTATAAAGTACGTAAAATACTCGTATTAAGGAAATCTTAAAGAACAAGAAATGAATACTTGACATAAAAAATTGTGAGCCGACACTTACTTTTGGAAATCCTCGTATTTGAATACATATATGGAGCTCTTTTATACTATCCATACAGTTCGTGTACTGCTCATATGAAAGGAATTCTTTTTGAACAAGAACAGAGCACTTTTTTTAAATAACTGGAAATTGAAACCTACCATAAAATACCCGTTTCAAAGTACCAAATAAAAGCACAAAATAAATTCATAATGTATTAATTTTCAGTAGCTAAACAACACTAAATGTGATCATATTAAAGAATTATTTATGAACTACAATAGAATACTTTTATTAAGTAGCCGGATATTGAAATTTACCATAAAATGTACGCATTTGATTCTTGAACTAATTTCACTCCTAGTACTGTTTTACAAAAGTATACTATATGTATATATATTGGGTTCTTTTAGGCTAACTATAAAGTACAAATTCTTCTATTAAGGAAATCTTAACAAATAACAAAAAAACTTCTGCTATACAAATTGAAGAACTCACATATTAAAAAATTCTTTGATAATAAGTAAAAATTTTTTTTTTTTTGTCATCAACGGGACTATCAAGAAAACTACATTAACAGTTTAAAATTAATTATTCGTAAAATATTCTTATTTATAATTAAAGGAAGCCTAAATATGCAATTTTGGATGCTCGCAAAATGATTTATTTATATAAATTTAATAATATTAGAATGTGATAATCAATAGAAATTTTACTTACTCTTGAAACTATTCGTATTTGAATTTATGATGGGTTGTTCAGGCATACGTGAAAATAATATACATACGCGTATATTCTAGTTAGTTATATTTATTTTTACAATTATTTATAAATTAATTTATATTTTCAGCCTCCATTATTAAATTAATAAATTGTCGACAGTTGATGGTTAATAATAAATAAGTTGGATTTATTTATTATTGACTCTCAAAAATCGACAATTTATGAATTAATTATAAGCTAGTGTATTATTAATACTGACACAATATAATCTTAATTGCGACGCAATACATGTCTTTGGTAAATTGTTACAATTACTACAGTATATTATATTCTACTTACACAATAGCTTAATTTTTTTTTATTAAGAATTTACTAAGTAAATATCCGATAAAAGAAATTTCTGCAATAGAAAGTATTGAAATCAAAACACCTTCCAAGAAGGTGTCAATATTCGCAAGTATTTTATTCCAATCACACTTTTTAAATTGCAATCTATTAAATAAATATCTTTAATTCTTATTCCCATACTTTTTCTACTTATACAATAGCTTAAAATTTTTTATTTAAAAGTAATTACGTAACTTATAACTTATATAAAAAATTTGGAACAAAAGTTATCTTTAATTCTTATTCCCTTCTTTTTTCTACTTACACAATAGCTTAATTTTTTTTATTAAGAATTAACTAAGTAAATATCCGATAAAAGAAATTTCTGCAATAGAAAGTATTGAAATCAAAACACCTTCCAAGAAGGTGTCAATATTCGCAAGTATTTTATTCCAATCACACTTTATAAATTGCAATCTATTAAATAAATACCTTTAATTCTTATTCCCATACTTTTTCTACTTATACAATAGTTTAAAATTTTTATTTAAAAGTAATTACGTAACTTATAACTTATATGCACTTATAAAGTTTCTTAAGTGTGTTCCTTTTGACGAATAAAAAATTTGGAGCAAAAGTTATCTTTAATTCTTATTCCCTTCTTTATTCTACTTACACAATAGCTTAATTTTTTTTATTAAGAATTAACTAAGTAAATATCCGATAAAAGAAATTTCTGCAATAGAAAGTATTGAAATCAAAACACCTTCCAAGAAGGTGTCAATATTCGCAAGTATTTTATTCCAATCACACTTTTTAAATTGCAATCTATTAAATAAATATCTTTTTTTTATTTAAAAGTAATTACGTAACTTTGTGCTGAAATCTTCATTTGTGGTGAAATCTAGTAGCCACGGGTGAACCTCAGCAAGCCGGTCCCAAGCCCGGAAGTCACTGGAAACAGTGTAATTGGGGAGGGATAGAGGAGTAACATCTCTCTAAAAAACCGTGGCCTTTCTGGCCCGGAAGGGATTCCCACGTAAGGGCTCCTATCCAGGACACGGAATGACACACAACACATCATTTACACACATGTATTACTGGTAGGGTCTCAGAGGTATGAATGGGAGGTCTATAAACGGCTTTTTCCAAGCGCTTGTAAGAGGCAGCTCTATAAACGGGCTCGCTGGTGAAAGAGGAGATCCCTATAAACGGGTATGCTCCGCGCGGGTTATGGATGGACACGCTGGGACTTTATCAGTGAGCATTACACCTATACCTATACACATTCACATGACACAAACAGACACTCACACACACACAAACACCTTCTCACACTGGGGCTCTCGGGGGGTGTTCTTTCCTCGTAGTAAGACTGCTCAAGCGGACGGGTGGGGTACCCGTGGAGGCACCCTAGGATAAACTAGGTTGAGACACTCCTAGGCCGCTGAATAGTACAGGGGCCCGGGCTGGCCTAACTAGCAAAGCCTGGCTGCCCTATCAGTCAGTGTATAATCGCGCCAGGGGTAGTAGTGCCGTATAGTGACCGGATGGGACCCTACTGCTTCGGGTGGGGGGCTTTCCTATAGTAGGACCGAAGTGGGTCGCTGCCTGTTTTGCGAGGGCTGTTCGGATGACGAGGGGGGACACTCGTAGGGAGCCACAGACATAAACACTTAACACAAATCAAAAACCCCCCTTAAAAAAAAACCCATGATATGTCCTTCCCTGTAAAAGCAACGGGCTATTCGGATGCTAGCCCAAAAGTGTCAACAAACCCTGGAGAGATCCCAACTCTCAACACAACCAATTTGCCGGTGGTAACTTCGGTGTCACCGGTAGTTGGAGTAAAGGTAGGTGAGCAGGCGGCGCCCAGTGGGATGTCTGCTTACCAACCCACTGAATTTAAAAATCCTGATGGGCCATTGACGGTGTCCAATCCCGAACCGGGAGCTGGAATGCCAATGGATACCAATGAAGGAAGAAGCTGGACGAGTGGACGCTATGCGGAGAAAAACCGCAGGCGAAAGCTCAGAAAGCAAGAAATGCGGGCTCAAAGCGCGGAGAGACCTCCCTCAACGCCTCTTATAGGGAAAAGAGGGAAGGACACGCCGCCAGAGGACCCGCGGACACAAAAACGGCATAAAAACAAGCCGGCACAGGTAAGTAACACTCAGAGTGCTGAAAAGCCAAAATGTAGTGTGGGACTTACAACAGCACAGAGAACGAACCCTCTGTCGAGGGTCGTGACATCAGCAGAATATCCTGAGGTGCTTCTTACTACAGGACAGTTTGAAGACTTCAGGAATGCTCTGGAGGAGGAGACAGATGTCCTTCCTCCTGAGCAGCTGCCAAAGTTTGTTGCATCCTTCTGCAGGGGGGGAGTGTTTGTGATAATAGCAGAGGATCAACGGTCCGCGGATTGGCTGAGTGGGATCGTGCCCGGACTAAAATCTTGGCGGGGTCCTGCTCTGACAGTCAGCGGAAAGGAGGTGCTGCAGAGGCTGGTGAAGGCCAGCGCGTGGATACCGGGAGCACCGAAACCCACGGAGCTGGTTCTTCAGAGGCTGATGCGGTACAATCCGACGCTAAATACCGCAACATGGTGGGTCGTAAAATGCGACAAGGGGGCTACCGACGGTGCTGCAGCGAAGGACAACTTTCTTCTGGTGCAGATGCCGGAGTCCCAAGCTAGAGCCCTTCAGGCTCTAGATTGCAGACCCTTCTACTCACTGGAGCGTGTCACTTTCAAAGTACACGCGGCGGCGGTAGCGGAGTCTGATAAAGAGGCAGCAGTGCCGGGAAGATCGAAATAATGACCTTCAAGGCGCTGCAAATCTCACAAATTAACTTGCATCACTGCAAAGACTCTTCTGCACTATTGCGTAAGGGTTTGGCAGAGATGCACACAGGCCTGTCACTGGTTCAAGAATCATGGACGGTGAGAGTAACAATCAAGGGTTTAAGGGGAAAGGGGCTTGTTTGTTACAGAGACATGCAAGCTGAGACGCCCAGAACGTGTATCATCACTAAGGGAGTAAATGTAACCCCGCTGATGGATTTCTGTACAAGAGACCTGACAGCGGTGAGGACGGAATCGGAAGGCATTGGAAACATAGTCATTGCCTCAGCGTACTTTCCATATGATGGAGAGGTAAATCCACCCACGGAAGTTAAAAGGTTAATTACCTTCTGTGAGAGTAAAAACTTACCGCTCCTAATAGGCTGTGACGCTAACTCACATCACATACTGTGGGGGAGCACAGACATCAATAGGAGAGGAGAGGAACTGGTAGAATATCTAGCCACAACCAAACTAGATATTCTAAACACTGGTACAACGCCAACGTTCTGTAATAAACTTAGAGCAGAGGTATTGGACATCACGTTATGTACTGGAGAAATTACAAATAGGATCAAGAGGTGGAGGGTATCTGATGAACCGACACTATCTGATCATGCCAAAATTGTTTTCGAGTTAGTGGGACCTGGTACAAATCCTAGAACATGGACCAGGAAACCGAAGAAGACAAATTGGATAACCTACAAGGAAGAAATAAGCAGCTCACTAGCAAATTTTCCAGAACATATAAGAAACTGGAAGGAGCTTGAAGAAGCTGCTGAGAAACTAAATAAAGGAATTATCTCAGCTTTTGAAAACAACTGTAGACCCACATTGGTGGGTAAGCGAGATAAAACCTACTGGTGGAACGAGAACCTAGAGTGTCTCAAGAAACAAGTAAGGAGAACCTATAAGCTGGCCCAAAAAAAAGGTACAGCAGACGAGTGGAATCATTACGCAAGTAAAAGAGACAGCTATCGAGCAGCAATTAGGAAGGCACAAGCAGAATCATGGGCCAACTTTTGCAGCGACATAGAAAAAGGCTCACAGGCAGCCCGGTTGGACAAGATCTTGTCAAAAAATCCGGAAGCTATATTGGGAGCACTTAAACTGCCAAATGGGAAATACACCATGACGGACGAAGAAACGTTGTACCGCCTGATCGAATCCTTCTACCCGGATTTCTCGAAAGAAGGGGAAGGGGCGATGGAAGTTCATGAGTCAAACGACTACGGAACGGGAAACCAGCATGCGGTGATCTAAACCGGATCATGCAGTGTGCTGGGGACCGAAATTGCCTCAGATGACAAAGTCAGGTGGGCCATCGGATCTTTTGGGCCATATAAGTCACCAGGACTGGATGGTATTTACCCCGCACTATTACAAAGGGCGGGGGAGTGCATTATCCGTCCAATGACCAGACTTATTAGGGCAAGTCTGGAATTATGCCATATTCCAGAAAGTTGGAAGGGAACGAGAGTGACGTTCATTCCGAAAGCAGGTAAGGGGAGCTATACTTCTCCTAAAGACTTCCGACCTATAAGTCTCACATCGTTTATGCTGAAGACAATGGAAAGGCTCATAGATAGACATATTAAAGATAAACCTTTAAAAGAACGACCACTTCATAGGGATCAGTATGCGTACAGAGCAGGACACTCTACTGAGACTGCTCTGTGCAAAATAGTGAACCTGATTGAAGAACAAATTGAAAACGGAGGCTTCGCTCTAGTGGTCTTTTTAGACATAGAAGGAGCTTTCAACCATACCTCCAAAAGAGTAATCAAGGAGGCAATGAGGAGACATGGAATAGCTCAGCCAGTTACTGACTGGGTCGAACTCATGTTATCAAACAGAAAGCTGGTAATGACCAAGGGTAACACCAAGGTAACTGGCTGGGTGAACACGGGATGCCCACAGGGGGGGGGTTATTTCCCCATCCCTCTGAAATCTTGTAATGAACACACTATTATGCCTACTAACCAACACGGGATGTGAGGTTGTAGGATATGCAGATGATCTAGCAATAATAGTTAGAGGACCATTTTTAGAAACACTATTTGACATCATGCAAAATGCCTTGAATAAGGTATATAAGTGGTGCCAAGGAGGTGGACTATCGGTTAACCCGGAAAAAATGGAAGTTATGGTGTTTACACGTAAATATAAGTGGAAAACAAACATAAAACACCTCGAATATGGAGGAAAACGGCTAGAAATAAAAGAAAAAGCTAAATATCTAGGTGTCATTCTTGACAGTAAGTTAAACTGGAAAGAGCACCTTGAGAATCAGTGTAATAAAGTTATAAGAGTACTATGGCAAACACGTAGAGCTCTGCACTTGAACTGGGGTCTTAAACCAGAAACCATGATGTGGATTTACACAGCACTATTACAAAGGGCGGGGGAGTGCATTATCCGTCCAATGACCAGACTTATTAGGGCAAGTCTGGAATTATGCCATATTCCAGAAAGTTGGAAGGGAACGAGAGTGACGTTCATTCCGAAAGCAGGTAAGGGGAGCTATACTTCTCCTAAAGACTTCCGACCTATAAGTCTTACATCGTTTATGCTGAAGACAATGGAAAGGCTCATAGATAGACATATTAAAGATAAACCTTTAAAAGAACGACCACTTCATAGGGATCAGTATGCGTACAGAGCAGGACACTCTACTGAGACTGCTCTGTGCAAAATAGTGAACCTGATTGAAGAACAAATTGAAAACGGAGGCTTCGCTCTAGTGGTCTTTTTAGACATAGAAGGAGCTTTCAACCATACCTCCAAAAGAGTAATCAAGGAGGCAATGAGGAGACATGGAATAGCTCAGCCAGTTACTGACTGGGTCGAACTCATGTTATCAAACAGAAAGCTGGTAATGACCAAGGGTAACACCAAGGTAACTGGCTGGGTGAACACGGGATGCCCACAGGGGGGGGTTATTTCCCCATCCCTCTGAAATCTTGTAATGAACACACTATTATGCCTACTAACCAACACGGGATGTGAGGTTGTAGGATATGCAGATGATCTAGCAATAATAGTTAGAGGACCATTTTTAGAAACACTATTTGACATCATGCAAAATGCCTTGAATAAGGTATATAAGTGGTGCCAAGGAGGTGGACTATCGGTTAACCCGGAAAAAATGGAAGTTATGGTGTTTACACGTAAATATAAGTGGAAAACAAACATAAAACACCTCGAATATGGAGGAAAACGGCTAGAAATAAAAGAAAAAGCTAAATATCTAGGTGTCATTCTTGACAGTAAGTTAAACTGGAAAGAGCACCTTGAGAATCAGTGTAATAAAGTTATATGAGTACTATGGCAAACACGTAGAGCTCTGCACTTGAACTGGGGTCTTAAACCAGAAACCATGATGTGGATTTACACAGCAATTCTGAAACCAAAACTCACGTATTCGGCAGTGATTTGGTGGAAGCGAGCAGGTTTGAAAACTGCGAACCAAATGCTGGAAAGGGTACGAGGATTGGTCCTGCGCTGCATCACCAATTCTCTAAGAACCACGCCATTACAAGCTATGGGGGTCATAACGAATATTGAGCCCTTTCAGCTCACTCTTAAGTCAGAAGCCATAAAAGGATACTTAAGAGTTAGAAATCTCTTAGATCGACGGGCGGACAGGGGACTCCTAAGTACGCTCCCGCGAAATCTAAGAGAGAACTTATACGAGGGAACTGATAGATGCAGCACTGAGTTCCTATTCGATAAGAGATACAGAGTCAGTCTGCCTAGCAAAGATGACTGGAGTCAAGGACGTGTTAGGGTGCCGGAGGGCAAAGAACTCTGGTATACTGATGGGTCCAAGAATATCCAGGGAGTCGGAGCAGGGGTATACTGCAGAAAAAATGGGAAGGGTAGGATATATTCCTTAAAGGAATACAATACCATTTCCCAAGCAGAAACATTTGCAATCCTGCAATGTGCTAAAGCGGCACAGGAGAATTGCAAAGACGAAGAGATATACATTTACTCGGACAGCAGAACTGTGTTACAGAGTCTGAATGGTCACACCACTAAGTCCAGACTAATTTGGGAATGTCATAAGACACTAAATAGACTGGCAGAGTTGAATAAGCGGCTAACGCTAACATGGATACCAAGTCATGTAGGTATACGTGGTAACGAGATAGCCGATGACCTAGCAAAGATAGGTACAAATGGAAAACATGCGGAACCAAGCATGATGGTGAAGATGCCACATAGCCACCTCATAGAATTATTAAAGGAATGGCTGGTGAAGGAACACCAAAGGGCTTGGGTAAAAACTGCAGGATGCAGACAAGCTAAAGCCGCACTCGGAAACGCAATAAGCGGACACTGGGAAGAAGGGCTTAGGAAACTTAGCAGAAAGACAGCTCGCAAGCTAATGGACATACTTACTGGACATGGAGATTTGCGATACCATAGGTATAAAATGGGACTAGAAACAGATCCATTATGCCGAATGTGCAAGGAGGCAAACGAAACACCTCTACACATCTTATGTGAATGCCCCAGAATCATGACAAGAAGATGGCGCCTCACAGGTGAATTTCTAATTGATTCAGGAGATATACCCAGTTGGGATGTCCAGAGAATACTTGCTGTTTGGCAGGGTCTCTGGGCGGTGCCCGATTGAAAAAACCAAGGACCCATAAGAAGGCTCACCCAGGTGTGGCAATATTGCTGTACACCTCGGGGGGCTAAAGGTGGGAAATGGAAAACAGGGCGCAAAGGGAATACCCAAGTGCCTGGCATAACCTAGTCAAATAGGAGGGTGCCAACTGAGTAACTTAATAATAATAATTACGTAACTTATAACTTATATGCACTTATAAAGTTTCATAAGTGTGTTCCTTTTGACGAATAAAAAATTTGGAACAAAAGGGTCAGTAATAAAAAACAACTAGAAATTAAAGACTCATCATTTTCTACCTATTGTTATTTTAATTGGACATTTTATATATTTTTCCATATATATTTTTCCATAAGTAGTTTTTGCAATAGAAAGTATTGAAATCAAAGCGGTATAATCGACAAGTATTTTTTACCATACCATAAATTTGTATTTCAATTAAACATTTTTATTTTTGTGTGTTACATAAACTCCGCAAAAAGTTTCTACAATTGAAAGTACTGAAATCAAAATGGAATCGCCAAGTATTGTATCTACGCATCAATGTCTGGGAAGAGATTTAAAAATTTTTCGTCGTTTAAATTTGTTGAAACTTCTCTAACTTGTTTCAAGGAGTTCACATTTGAACCGTGATGATTATTTATCAAATCCTCATTATTGCCAAGAAATATATTTATTATGTCAAAATCTTCATCCATTTTCATAGTTGGAGAAATAAGTAAACAATTTTATAATATATTTATTTACATAAAATTAACTTCTTCAAAACTAATAAAACAGAAATTTATTTATCTCATTTTATTGCTTTTAAATAAAATAATACTTGCACCACACGTTGATTTGGGTTCTTATTTAAGAATGTCACAATGCATATTGCATATATTTATCATATGTATCAAGGGCTTTTATAAATATACTTTAATCTTTAGAGGACCTGTAATAGCAGGCGAAAAAAATCAATTTTTTTATATAAATCAATAAATAGATACACATTTATAGAATAATGCGATTGCCAAATTTTCAGAACGCCGGCCCTCTAAAGGTCAAGGTATAAGATAAGAGGTAAAATTTGTATAAATGACTTGTAATGATTCCCATGAGGTCTGTACATAGCTACAGGCATTAATAAATTAATGAACACATCAAAAAATGAATACATATTTTCAAATTGAAATTAATAGACAGCTAATTTAACCTCTCAAATAATATTTTTTCATTATTTTTATATTATTGCATTTTAAATATATTCTCGATCAAATTTCGCATTCCCTAATTATTTTTTATCTTCACTGTATATCAAATTTTGCGTTCATAAATACATATTGTTTTAAAGCACTAGATATATCAGTAGACTTAACCAACGGTGGTGCAAGTATTATTTTATTTAAAAGCAATAAAATGAGATAAATAAATTTCTGTTTTATTAGTTTTGAAGAAGTTAATTTTATGTAAATAAATATATTATAAAATTGTTTACTTATTTCTCCAACTATGAAAATGGATGAAGATTTTGACATAATAAATATATTTCTTGGCAATAATGAGGATTTGATAAATAATCATCACGGTTCAAATGTGAACTCCTTGAAACAAGTTAAAGAAGTTTCAACAAATTTAAACGACGAAAAATTTTTAAATCTCTCCCCAGACATTGATGCGTAGATACAATACTTGGCGATTCCATTTTGATTTCAGTACTTTCAACTGTAGAAACTTTTTGCGGAGTTTATGTAACACACAAAAATAAAAATGTTTAATTGAAATACAAATTTATGGTATGGTAAAAAATACTTGTCGATTATACCGCTTTGATTTCAATACTTTCTATTGCAAAAACTACTTATGGAAAAATATATATGGAAAAATATATAAAATGTCCAATTAAAATAACAATAGGTAGACAATGATGAGTCTTTAATTTCTAGTTGTTTTTTATTACTGACCCTTTTGTTCCAAATTTTTTATTCGTCAAAAGGAACACACTTATGAAACTTTATAAGTGCATATAAGTTATAAGTTACGTAATTACTTTTAAATAAAAAAAAGATATTTATTTAATAGATTGCAATTTAAAAAGTGTGATTGGAATAAAATACTTGCGAATATTGACACCTTCTTGGAAGGTGTTTTGATTTCCATACTTTCTATTGCAAAAATTTCTTTTATCGGATATTTATTTAGTTAATTCTTAATAAAAAAAATTAAGCTATTGTGTAAGTAGAAAAAAGAAGGGAATAAGTATTAAAGATAACTTTTGTTCCAAATTTTTTATTCGTCAAAAGGAACACACTTAAGAAACTTTATAAGTGCATATAAGTTATAAGTTACGTAATTAATTTTAAATAAAAAATTTTATGCTATTGTATAAGTAGAAAAAATATGGGAATAAGAATTAAAGATATTTATTTAATAGATTGCAATTTAAAAAGTGTGATTGGAATAAAATACTTGCGAATATTGACACCTTCTTGGAAGGTGTTTTGATTTCAATACTTTCTATTGCAGAAATTTCTTTTATCGGATATTTATTTAGTTAATTCTTAATAAAAAAATTAAGCTATTGTGTAAGTAGAAAAAAGAAGGGAATAAGAATTAAAGATAACTTTTGTTCCAAATTTTTTATATAAGTTATAAGTTACGTAATTACTTTTAAATAAAAAATTTTAAGCTATTGTATAAGTAGAAAAAGTATGGGAATAAGAATTAAAGATATTTATTTAATAGATTGCAATTTAAAAAGTGTGATTGGAATAAAATACTTGCGAATATTGACACCTTCTTGGAAGGTGTTTTGATTTCCATACTTTCTATTGCAAAAATTTCTTTTATCGGATATTTATTTAGTTAATTCTTAATAAAAAAATTAAGCTATTGTGTAAGTAGAAAAAAGAAGGGAATAAGTATTAAAGATAACTTTTGTTCCAAATTTTTTATTCGTCAAAAGGAACACACTTAAGAAACTTTATAAGTGCATATAAGTTATAAGTTACGTAATTAATTTTAAATAAAAAATTTTATGCTATTGTATAAGTAGAAAAAATATGGGAATAAGAATTAAAGATATTTATTTAATAGATTGCAATTTAAAAAGTGTGATTGGAATAAAATACTTGCGAATATTGACACCTTCTTGGAAGGTGTTTTGATTTCAATACTTTCTATTGCAGAAATTTCTTTTATCGGATATTTACTTAGTTAATTCTTAATAAAAAAAATTAAGCTATTGTGTAAGTAGAAAAAAGAAGGGAATAAGAATTAAAGATAACTTTTGTTCCAAATTTTTTTATTCGTCAAAAGGAACACACTTAAGAAACTTTATAAGTGCATATAAGTTATAAGTTACGTAATTAATTTTAAATAAAAAATTTTATGCTATTGTATAAGTAGAAAAAATATGGGAATAAGAATTAAAGATATTTATTTAATAGATTGCAATTTAAAAAGTGTGATTGGAATAAAATACTTGCGAATATTGACACCTTCTTGGAAGGTGTTTTGATTTCAATACTTTCTATTGCAGAAATTTCTTTTATCGGATATTTACTTAGTTAATTCTTAATAAAAAAAATTAAGCTATTGTGTAAGTAGAAAAAAGAAGGGAATAAGAATTAAAGATAACTTTTGTTCCAAATTTTTTATATAAGTTATAAGTTACGTAATTACTTTTAAATAAAAAATTTTAAGCTATTGTATAAGTAGAAAAAGTATGGGAATAAGAATTAAAGATATTTATTTAATAGATTGCAATTTAAAAAGTGTGATTGGAATAAAATACTTGCGAATATTGACACCTTCTTGGAAGGTGTTTTGATTTCAATACTTTCTATTGCAGAAATTTCTTTTATCGGATATTTACTTAGTAAATTCTTAATAAAAAAAAATTAAGCTATTGTGTAAGTAGAAAAAAGAAGGGAATAAGTATTAAAGATAACTTTTGTTCCAAATTTTTTTTATATATGTCTACTCGAAAAAGTTGAGACAGAGCTATAGGGAAAAACGAAAGAGTGAGTGAGACACGCGTGATCTAGTTATTTTTACATTATTATCTTAAACGGTCATCTTTTATCTTACACGGTCGTCAATCATCTAATTTGCCGCGAAACGTGCGCGTAGCAGAACCTGTCAGTGACAATTATTGGTTATGTTTAATGTTGATAATTTAAAAGTTTGTCAAATTCTTGGTTTTGGACTACAGTTTTCACAGGTACAGTATAATAATTATTTAAATTTTTTATTTTTACTACATTTGTAAGTATCAAGATTTAAATAAAAATAGTAAAAAAAATTTAGGAAATGTTTATTAATTATTTGAATAAATTATTTTAGAGAAGTTAAAAATAATATAATTATTTGTTAATAAAATTATTTATTTAACAATTTAGATTCTGGAGCCCAGTCATCAAACGTATCAAGCAAAAAATGGAGTTATACATTTGTGGGATCTAAGGTCAGACCATAATGAGCAATTAATACCTGAAGCAGAAGCTTCTATTCAAGACATAGCAGTTGATGCAGTTGGGACTTATATGGCTGCTGTTAACAACAGAGGTCATTGTTTTATATGGACACTTACCGGTGGTATCGGTGAAGAACCTACAAAATTAAATCCTAGGCTTAAGTTAAATGCACATAGAGCATATGCACTTAGATGTAAGTTTAGTCCTGATAGTACACTTCTTGTTACTACTTCAGCAGATAAGACTGCCAAAGTTTGGAAAACAACAGACTTTTCCGAGGTGCAAGTTCTACAGAATGAAGCTAAACGATGGGTTTAGGATGTAGCTTTCAGTGCTGATTCGCAATACATTTTTACTGCTTTGACGGATGGTGTTGCAAGATTATGGAATATAGCAACAGGAACTGTGAAGAGAGAATATCAAGGACACCAAAAAGTAGTTTCTGCTCTTGCCTTCAGAGATGAAGTGCTTCCGACAAGTTAAAAACAAAATAGACTGTGCATTATTAGTTCATTGAAGAATGTTGATGAACAATTTTAGTATAATATATTTGTTAAGAAAGTGTAAAGACATTAAAAAATATAATTTATTATTTTTAATAAGAAAAATTTTGTAAATAAATATCCTTATTTCCTTTCTTAGAAGTTAATAAATAATTGTTTATTCAATTATTTTGGATGAAAAATATTACAATGTTATTATGAATAAAATTATTGTTTATTCAATTGTTTTGGATGAAAAATATTAGAATGTTATTGTATATTGTACAAATATAATGTGCGTGTTTAATTATTGGATGCACATTCCATCATATACTTAATATATTGGTGTTTTGCAACCATAATTAAATAATATTAACAATTTTAAATTTATACAATTTTTTTAATTACGAGAAAGTCTTAGGTTTCTGGTACTACTACTACTGCTATTATGATTATTGGTATTTACAGATTCTATTCTACTTATTTCACTGATGTCCAAATTATCATTTGTAGTTGGTTGAAATAATTTATTAGTTTGCACATGAAGTGGTGTACTTGTTATGATAGGTTGCTTGATTCGTTTGTTAATTATACTATGTGGTCTTCTAAAGGTATTTATTTTTGTTATTGATTCCTTTTTCATGTCAATAGTCTTTTTTAAATTAACTATAGCTTGCTAGCTAATTGCTGTTTTTGCGGTTTACCTTTTGAATTAACTTTATTAATTTCATCTGTTTTATTCATTTCACTATTTGATTCTCCTTTGGATGTGTTGACTTGCTTTAATTGTTCTACCCTTTTTTTATTCACAATATGAATAGCAGCGCTTATTGCACTATTATCACCAGTAACATTTTTTTCATTTGCATTCTTCTCTAATGTAAAGTTTAGTTTTGTTTGTCTTATTGTATCTTGAAGTTTTTTTTTCTTTTTCTTGTTAGTTTTCTGTGTTTGTTTAACATTCATATTTGTTTGAGAATTTCCTTGACTATACTGTTCAGTCGAGCCATCATTTTTACTTTGTGACTTTTTGTTAGTTTGTAATTTATTAACAGTTGCTTTTTTAATTTTAGTATATGAAGGTTTCTTCACCGCTTGTTTTGTTTATTTCTTTTTTGGAGTGCTCATCTGGCTAATATCATCGTCTGAGCTTTCAAAATCTGATAAATCCTAAAAGAGAAATAAATGAATAAATAATTTTTTTTCCGTTTTAAAGTCTTTAGTTTAAAAATACTTACACTTAAATTTAATATTGTATCATATTTTTCCAACTTCCATTCCATAAGTGCATTATCTTGTTCAATTATTTGAATAAATGTTTCTTTTAATGTGAAAGTTTTAAAACATTCGAAAAAAGATTCTAAATGCTGCTTCATATTAGTATTGTCAATATCATCAAAGCTATTTAAGTCAAATTTTACTTTAATAGGATTTTCTTTTGTTAAGTCATAAAATACATAAACAATTATGTTAAAGTAGATATTAGTTTCAAAATCTTTGCATTTCAGAAAGTATAAGAATAATGCACATCCACAGAACAATTACAAATATCTTCCAAATAAGATTTCAAATCATCATATTGTTTTTTTTGTTTGTGATACGTGTCTAAGTGTAACTTAAGATTTCTTACAAATATTATTGGAGTATTTACAATATTATCCAAAAAGGTGTTTCTTTAACTACTTGATGCAAATCTATCGCCAATGGAATATCCAAAACTCCAAATGTTCCCTTATTATTTTTCATTAAAAATTTGAACAGTATATGTTTTTATATGTTCGTCATCATCATATATTGCAAACTGAAAAATACATTCATCCTTATTAAACTTAATGCAATGAATTCCATTATTACGTTTCTTAACATCTGAGTTTTGTTCGCTAGTTTTTATTTGTTCCATTTGTTCATTGTAATTAAGTTCCATTTCATTAAATATTCTATCTCTCTTCGGACTTTTTCCTTTTTATCGTTTATTTACTCATCTTATTAGTGAGATGCTATTTTTCTTTACACATAAATACTTGTTTTATCTGTAACACTTTTTGCACGCTGTAATGTACACGCAGGTTGACGTTTGACTTGATTATCTCTCACTTCACTCTATCTCTCTTTCTCTCCCGTGTAAGTAAATGTGATCCCCTGCACCTATGTGTTACGTGACATTTTTGATGAAGATACGGGAATGTCATAATATTATATATATATATGGGGTATTCCACGTGAAGTGGTCCGATCAAAATTTTAAAATGCACCAAATTTTGGGTACACTTTGCAAATGTTTTTCAGAATACAGAAAAAAATTTTTAGGTACTGGAATCTATTTGCTCAAAAGTTATTCTAACCTCAAAAAGTGAATTTTTCCATATTTTTTTCAAAACCAGCTGGGTTTACCGCTATATAACTCAAAATCTATCAACTTTTACTATAGAACATTATATGTAACATTCGTTGCTAATTATATCTAGAATTTATCCTTCTGGGTTAGAATTTCTAATCTCAAGGTCAATGTTACATAAACTACATGTCAATATTCAACTTGAAAAAAGTGCAAGTGCGCCACCTTTGATTTTTTCATCCAAAAGTCTAAAAGAAAGCTTGGAGCAATACCTTTCAAATGGTCTGTAGCATTTTTATGGCCTCCAATTCTGTAAAAAGTTATGACAATTTAAAGAAAGACAAAAAATTCACAAAAATTAACATGGTAATTCCCATTTAAATTTTTAAAAAAATTTCGTGTTTCTTTAAATTGTCATAACTTTTTACAGAATTGGAGGCCATAAAAATGCTACAGACCATTTGAAAGGTATTGCTCCAAGCTTTCTTTTAGACTTTTGGATGAAAAAATCAAAGGTGGCGCACTTACACTTTTTTTAAGTTGAATATTGACATGTAGTTTATGTAACATTGACCTTGAGATTAGAAATTCTAACCCAGAAGGATAAATTCTACACATAATTAGCAACGAATGTTACATATAATGTTGTATAGTAAAAGTTGATAGATTTTGAGTTATATAGCGGTAAACCCAGCTGGTGTTAAAAAAAATATGGAAAAATTCACGTTTTGAGGTTAGAATAACTTTTGAGCAAATAGATTCCAGTACCTAAAAATTTTTTTCTGTATTCTGAAAAACATTTGCAAAGTGTACCCAAAATTTGGTGCAATTTAAAATTTTGATCGGACCACTTCACGTGGAATACCCCATATATATCCAAAGACCCCCCGATTAATTTTAGAATTTGAAAATTTAGCAGTACTTAATAAAAAAATATAACCACAAAACATGACAACTTCAACTGCTGCAAGTAAACTGAGCGTAACAGTAGCGCCCTCGCGCTGAATTTTTCAGAGTCTGACACAAGTTTTTACATGTGTACGCGCTCTGTCCCGGGCTGGAAACTAATTCTATAGACATATATATATAAAAAGGGAAGAGACAATAAAACACGGAAATAGCAAAAATCGAGTTAAAGGAAATCAACAAGCAATTTCTTTCACTTGATTAATCTCTAGTATGTGTCGATGAATTTACACAAAATTTAATGTTGAGTGAAGATAATTAAATAGGGAATGTGGGGTTTGATCGATTATACATATATTATTAATGTAATAATCAAAATAATGAATACAAAATCTGAGGGGTTAAATTAGCTGTCTATAATGGCTCTCGCGCTATACTTGCGTCAGGCGCTATCGCGCCTTTTGATATTACTGTAATTTGAGTGGAAATATTTTGTTGAACAGTATAATTAGTTAATCCTTTTCTGAGCAAGTGAACACCTTTTTTCAGCGAAGACCTTTTTTTTAAAGTTATAAACATTTTTTTGGAAAAAAATGTTGATAACTTTGAAAAGTTTTGCACTATTCTGTTAACGGCATTCGAAAGAGATAAAAAAATACATCGGAAATATGTGTTGATTAATTTATTAAATTAGTCTATTTAATCCACCCGGCTATGGTACGAAATATAAAATTTGAAAATTTGGACTTCTTAGCTGGTGTATACGTGTTTATACGTGTAAAAATGCATTTAAATTGAATACACCCGGCTATGGAACGAAATCTAAAAATTTTAAAATTTGGACTTCTAAGTCGGTGAATACTTGTTTATACGTGTAAGAAGGCATTTGACTTTAATACACCCGGCTATGGAACGAAATAAAAAATTTGAAAATTT
>JANSJX010000155.1:0-62622 GCA_026168455.1 Theocolax elegans
TGCGTGTGCGCGGTTGGCGACCGTGAAGAGTGCATGATTTCATATGTATAATTTTTATTATCATTTGTGACGGAAATCGTCACACAATCTATTCACGACGAATAGAGTACTTAACTTAGCGAATTGTAAGTCGTCGGAGCCTTTCGTATGTCAAGGCCAACCGATGACACTTGTTTACTTCTCTATGAGTGTACAATTACGCGCGCGACAATACGTAGGGATGGGAGCACGAAAGAGTGTGTGAGTTTCCCCACTCCCATCCCTTTTTCGAGAAATTAGGCGATCGCCTAATCAGTGCGTAATGATCCGTCGATCGGGACGGATTATTACATTGTCTAGACGTTCCGTACTGCTCGTGAGTGCCGAGAGTGCGCCCCACCCCCTCCTGTAATAATTAGTAATAATTAAGCTCTGTGAACGGTTGTTCCGGAGCAGAGCTAAGTGCGGAGAGCCGGGTGGACTGAAACTCGTGTTCCGTGAGGTGTGTGTGTGTGAATAAGGACGGGGTCGTGCGCGAGTGAAACGCGGACCGCCAGGAGCTCGCCACGACAAGGGCCGCCTTCACCGCCTCAACTAGAGGTCGTCTCCTTGTGCAGGAGGGCGACCACTCACCGAGGATCGGCTGGGCCATCCCCTAGGAGCGTCACCGGTAAGTGACATTTACTATCGTGACCCACCCCTCCCTTGTGTGTGTGTGTGTACCACGGGAGTGTGTTCGAGTACAACGGTACTCGAACAGCGGTTCCCGGGAGTGAAACCTGTCGCAGGCGTGGATCTCGATCCGGCAGGTTTCACGGGACTTCCGCCCGCGCGAAATAACTTTGTCGCGGCACATGGCCTGGATGGCCATCTTGTTAATTATTTAAAATAAACATTTCATTTATTTTATTTTTAATAGTGTGTTTATTTTGTTCTCCCCGCTCCCGCCGACATTCATTTAATTTTCATATCGTGTCGAGGCAAGGAGGATCGCCCGAATCCTCCACACCGTTCGTCCCAGCGAACTCGCGTTCCTGGCGATAGCCGCAGTTCGGTAAACAAATAAATTAATTGTGTGCGCGGTATTGGGCAACGCGGCCCAACGGTTAATTTTAATTATTAATAATAATTAATTATACCGGGTTCGCGAATACCACGTCACAAATGGCGACCGTGACAGGACGTTCGGTTTAGTCCTCACCGATATTAAATTTTAAATTAAAATTAGATTTTGTCGGCCATCTTTTCGCGCGCGAGAAGTGTCGCGGCGAAACGAGCGGGTTGAGTTTTGAGAGAGAGAGAGAGAGAGATAGAGAGAGTGAGTTGTTCGAGTTAGTGTGAGAGAGAGCGCGAGAGACAGCGTGTGAGACGCGTCTCTATACCGGAGTACTCCCCCTCTTGCTCGGGTATCCGAGGAGAGGTGTACACCGGTATATCGGGAGAGAGTTCGCGCGCGACCGTGTTTAGCCGGAAGCGCCCGATCTCACCGAGATCGGTCTCTCTCGATCGCAAGCTTGACGGGAGAACTTTGCCTAGCTTGTATGGGAGCGGCAAAGTAGGGAGAGAGTAGCTTGCGCCGCAAATCGCGGGCAGCGAGAATCCCCCCCGAACAGCGCACGGGAAAGACTTCGCGAGAGCCGATCATCATCGGCTATCTCCGATTGCGCCCGCGAGTGGGAGTGAGAGAGAGAATCCCTAGTCGCAGGGAATCGGAGTAAGGTGCTAGGCGGGCTATAGGTGTGTGAGTGAGAGAGATAGCGCGATCGCCTAGCCCCTTCGCGTGTATAAGTCTTCGCAGCTGGTTTCGCCGATAGAAACCACTGCGGCGAATTATTTTTATTTTGCTTCAATAAAATAAATTCGTTCCCGCGCGGGATTTATTTGAGATTTATGGTGTGAGAGTGTTTTCAAATAGATCCTTTCGGGAGAGGTAGTTGCCCCACCCCTCCTCCCTTTTAAGAAAAATTTTTAACAATTTTATTTTTCTTATCTACGGGACGCGGCGATAAATTAATGTTATTTTTTTGAGTTCGAGATAGAAATTTCTGTGTTGCTTTCTCCCCTCCCTGACCCACATATATTATAATATTAGTATATTAATTTAATATTCGTATATTATTTATTACTATTTATGTATATGATATATGTATAATTTTTTTATCATTTGTGACGGAAAATCGTCACACAATCTATTCACGACGAATAGAGTACTTAACTTAGAGAATTGTAAGTCGTCGGAGCCTTTCGTATGTCAAGGCCAACGATGACACTGTTTACTTCTCTATGAGTGTACAATTACGCGCGCGACAATACGTAGGGATGGGAGCACGAAAGAGTGTGTGAGTTTCCCCACTCCCCATCCCTTTTCGAGAAATTAGGCGATCGCCTAATCAGTGCGTAATGATCCGTCGATCGGGACGGATTATTACATTGTCTAGACGTTCCGTACTGCTCGGAGTGCCGAGAGTGCGCCCCACCCCCTCTGTAATAATTAGTAATAATTAAGCTCTGTGAACGGTTGTTCCGGAGCAGAGCTAAGTGCGGAGCGCGGGTGGACTGAACTACTCGTGTTCCGTGAGGGTGTGTGTGTGAATAAGGGACGGGGTCGTGCGCGAGTGAAACGCGGACCGCCAGGAGCTCGCCACGACAAGGGCCGCCTTCACCGCCTCAACTAGAGGTCGTCTCCTTGTGCAGGAGGGCGACCACTCACCGAGGATCGGCTGGGCCATCCCCTAGGACGTCACCTGTAAGTGACATTTACTATCGTGACCCACCCCTCCCTTGTGTGTGTGTGTGTACCACGGGAGTGTGTCGAGTACAAACGGTTTACTCGAACAGCGGTTCCCGGGAGTGAAACCTGTCGCAGGCGTGGATCTCGATCCGGCAGGTTTCACGGGACTTCCGCCCGCGCGAAATAACTTTGTCGCGGCACATGGCCTGGATGGCCATCTTGTTAATTATTTAAAATAAACATTCATTTATTTTATTTTTAATAGTGTGTTTATTTTGTTCTCCCCGCTCCCGCCGACATTCATTTAATTTTCATATCGTGTCGAGGCAAGGAGGATCGCCCGAATCCTCCACACCGTTCGTCCCAGCGAACTCGCGTTCCTGGCGATAGCCGCAGTTCGGTAAACAAATAAATTAATTGTGTGCGCGGTATTGGGCAACGCGGCCCAACGGTTAATTTTAATTATTAATAATAATTAATTATACCGGGTTCGCGAATACCACGTCACAAATGGCGACCGTGACAGGACGTTCGGTTTAGTCCTCACCGATATTAAATTTTAAATTAAATTAGATTTTGTCGGCCATCTTTTCGCGCGCGAGAAGTGTCGCGGCGAAACGAGCGGGTTGAGTTTTGAGAGAGAGAGAGAGAGAGAGATAGAGAGAGTGAGTTGTTCGAGTTAGTGTGAGAGAGAGCGCGAGAGACAGCGTGTGAGACGCGTCTCTATACCGGAGTACTCCCCCTCTTGCTCGGGTATCCGAGGAGAGGTGTACACCGGTATATCGGGAGAGAGTTCGCGCGCGACCGTGTTTAGCCGGAAGCGCCCGATCTCACCGAGATCGGTCTCTCTCGATCGCAAGCTTGACGGGAGAACTTTGCCTAGCTTGTATGGGAGCGGCAAAGTAGGGAGAGAGTAGCTTGCGCCGCAAATCGCGGGCAGCGAGGAATCCCCCCCGAACAGCGCACGGGAAAGACTTCGCGAGAGCCGATCATCATCGGCTATCTCCGATTGCGCCCGCGAGTGGGAGTGAGAGAGAGAATCCCTAGTCGCAGGGAATCGGAGTAAGGTGCTAGGCGGGCTATAGGTGTGTGAGTGAGAGAGATAGCGCGATCGCCTAGCCCCTTCGCGTGTATAAGTCTTCGCAGCTGGTTTCGCCGATAGAAACCACTGCGGCGAATTATTTTTATTTGCTTCAATAAAATAAATTCGTTCCCGCGCGGGATTTATTTGAGATTTATGGTGTGAGAGTGTTTTCAAATAGATCCTTTCGGGAGAGGTAGTTGCCCCACCCCTCCTCCCTTTTAAGAAAAATTTTTAACAATTTTATTTTTCTTATCTACGGGACGCGGCGATAAATTAATGTTATTTTTTTGAGTTCGAGATAGAAATTTCTGTGTTGCTTTCTCCCCTCCCTGACCCACATATATTATAATATTAGTAATATTAATTTAATATTCGTATATTATTTATTACTATTTATGTATATGATATATGTATAATTTTATTTGTGTATACAATATATTTTACAGCCATTGTTAATTATTTAGACTTGTTCGCAAGTTAAATAATTAACATTAAGTAACTTTGTGTGAATCAGCCGCAAAGTTACAACCCTACTAGCACACAACATTCTGGCAACGTTGTGGCAAAGTTGTTTTGACAACGTTACAACGTTGTTATAAAAGTTGTTAAAACGTTGGAGCAACATTGCTACAACGTGGGATATGTCCGCTAAGATTTATGTAAGTTGCCGCGATAGGTGGAAATAACGTTGTGGCAACGTTTGAGCAACGTTGAAAATGCCTTTAAAAAATGTATTTCATATAAAAATTTAAAAAATGTCCAGGCAAGCGAAAAAATACATTTTTAAATGGACAAAATTTTAAATAAAAAAAAAATGAAAAAAAATTTTCAACTCGCGGGAATTGAACCTCGGATCTTTAGATCCGGAGGCTTACTCTCTACCAACTGAGCTATTTTGTTGTTCCTGTCATTAATTTAACTTTTGGTTATAAACTACTATCAAAATATGCTGCGAAATTAATAACCTAAAGTTAATTTAATAACAGGAACAACAAAATAGCTGAGTTGATAGAGAGCAAGCCTTCGGAGCTGAAGGTCCGAGGTTCAATTCCCGCGGATGGGTAATATTTTTTTTTATTTTTATTTTATTAATTAAAATTTGGTGCATTTAAAAATGTATTTTTTAGCTTACCCAGGACATATTTAAAATTTCTATATGTAATACATTTGTAAAGGCATTTTCAACGTTGCTCAAACGTTGTTACAACGTTATTTCCACCTATCGCGGCAACTTACAAAAATCTTAGCGGACATATCCCACGTTGTAGCAACGTTGCTCCAACGTTTCAACAACTTTTATAACAACGTTGTAACGTTGTCAAAACAACGTTGCCACAACGTTGCCAGAATGTTGTGTGCTAGTAGGGAATAGTTGTAATATTAATTATTTAAACTCGTGTGTGAGTAAAATAATTAAAATTATATTTATTGCAATTATCTGACAGTGATTATTCAATTTAATATTTTGTATTTATTGAGTGTTACTGTTCACGATACTTGTAATATATTTTTGTATATTTTGAGTGTGAGAAAATTTTTTTTTTATAACTCGTGTTAATTGTTTAGACTTTTTGCAAGTTAAACAATTAATGTTAAGTATCTTTGTGTGATTGTTCCGCAAAGATACGAGAGTTGTAAAATATAATTATTTAGACTCGAGAGTCAGTTAAATAATTGAATTTTTTTTCATGTATTTTAATGATCGGCATTTAACCTAATATTTTGTATTCGTTATTTGCCGTGAAATTTTAATATATGTAAAAAACTTCTTTTTTTGTGTGTTTAAATTATATCTCCACACATTTTTGCCAATTATTTAGACTTGTTTGTTAGTTAAATAATTGGTTATAATTTTTTTTTGGTGTGTTTGAGTAAAATAATTCGGTGTATAAATTTAATTGTTTAGACTTGTTAGCAAGTTAAATAATTAAATTTTCATTTCCTTTTCGTTCAATTATTTAAAAAAAAAAGGAAATATAAATTATTTCAACTTGGTAGCAACATAAATTATTTATTTAGTCCTTTTTAGGATAAAATAAATATATTCGCTGAAAAATTGTCGTTTGGGACGACAATTAGTTTGAAATAATTCTTTGTTGCCAACCATCACGGATTTACAACCATTTCGTTAAATACCCTTACTGTTGAAGTAATTTAATTAAATTGTGTGTTTGTTGTGTAGTGTGTAAAGTTATTAAAGGAAATTTTTTTTTGTTTTTGACCTTGAACCAAGCAAAATTTAATAAATAGTGTCTGGTGTGTGTGAATCACACGACACTGATTTTATTTTATATTTATTTATTGTAGTATTGTTAGCAAAGGTTCAATAATTAATTTCATTTCCTTTTCGTTCAATTTATTTATAAAAAAAAAGGAAATATAAATTATTTCAACTGGTAGCAACATAAATTATTTATTTAGTCCCTTTTAGGATAAAATAAATATATTTCGCTGAAAATTGTCGTTTGGGACGACAATTAGTGAAATAATTATTTTGTTGCAAAACCATACGGGATTTACAACATTTCGTAAATACCCTTACTGTTGAAGTAATTTAATTAAATTGTGTTGTTGTGTAGTTGTAAATTATAAAGGAAAATTTTTTTTTGTTTTGGACTTGAAAAAGCAAAATAATAAATAGTGTCTTGGGTGTGTGAATCACAAGACACTGTATTTATTTTTATATTTATTTTAAAATTACTTATTTAGGCTCGTTAGTGAGATAAATAATTTAATTTTTTCTTTGTCTTTTCTTCCTTTATAATTTGTTGTTCTGTATTTATTAATAGATTGAAACTTTAATTATTTCATTTTCCATAACAAAATAAATTCTTTTCGCCAGTGAGGAATCTTTTGGATTATAACTGGTGAGAGAGATATTTTGGGAAATCGTTAAATTTACCATTACTAATAAATTACCGACGATATTGAAATAATTTAAAGATTTCTTTTTGTTAATAATTAATTATTTTGCTTGCAGAAGCAATTGTATAGAGTCTTGGTGCGTGTGAGTCACAAGACACTATTATAAACATTAATTATTTAGACTTGTGAGCAAGTTAAATAATTAATTTTAATTTGGTGCAAGTGTTAAGTGTGTGATTTGCCACAACTTTAACCAACAAAATTTAATTATTTTGTCCTTCTAAGGACGAAATAAATTCCTTTTAAAGAAAATCTTTTGGATTTTAATTAAGTGAATTAATTTTGTTGGTACACTAGTCGGTGCATTTTAATTAAGTCAACACCAAATTTTTTTTTTACTCGTTGGGAGTAATAATTATTTTATTGTGGTGAGTCCAATAAAATAAGTTCCAATTGAAAATTGGATACTTCCGAAGTATTTGAAACACTAGGGATTTCATCTGAAATCCCGGTTGAGAGTACTTCTCCCGATGTAACACATCGGCTGCTGCTGGTCAAAAAAATAATGGCCAGCAGCTATGAAGCCCGAATGGCCCAGCTTATGCGTGAATCACGCATAGCTAGGGATGTTCGTCGGGAAACGAAGAAGCTTCCGATTAAGGCAGTGTATGCCCAATTGGAGCATCTAAGTTTAAACGCAAATGGCGAAGAGGCGGAGTGCCGCGAACGCGTTTTGCGTCACCGGATAAGATGTGTAGACATTAATCTGGAAATACCATGGTTCCCTGAATACGATGAGAATGTAAGGGCAGAGCCTGCACATAAACCTCTAGTATGTCAGGAACTATGGGAAATTAGGAAACCTCGTTCCAGGAAAGGGAGTGTGGTCCCATCAGGAACGGAAGTTTCCTGCGAGTCCGAAATGTCGGATCGCGAAAGGGTTGCTAGTGTCAGAGCACCTATCCCTGAAGAAGATGGAGCTCTGTCACCAAGTGGTCAGTATAGAAACTCGCCATTGAGTACTGCACAAAGCCCGAGGTTGGCATCAACAGGTGCTATACCTAAACGGTTTGGTGAGGTACTGGGAGCAAACATGACCACGACTGCAATCCCTTATGTTCCTGTTTCGGTGGCTGCAACTTCGTGCACAACCACTACGTCGACGGCTACGACCGTGACGACTGCTCAACTCGGAGGTTTTTATGCACCCGCACATTACCTCCTAATTGAAGAGCAGAGAAACAGTGGACATCTTGGCACTAGAGAGAGTGAAGTGCCAACACAACATTTTGACTTGGGTTCGCAGACGGAAGCCGACCGTCGTACGTCACGAGGATACACCTCTAGACAATACGACAACAGGCAACCTGAAGCTAATACAACCGAACGTCAATTTGCTGATATAGGAATGGATATGACCTTCCTAATGACGTCAGTGTTCAATCTTACGAAAAACCGAGATTTGTACAGAGACGTCGTGAGACCTCTTCTAAGACTTGCGAAGGACAAAATAGAAGAGAGAGGCGTGAGTACACGACTCCTAACAGAAATTCACGACACCATCGTTCTGTGAGTAGAGCCTCAAGCAACGATGAACGTCGTGAAAGCTGTACGGAGAGACGTACTCAGAAACGTCAGTCCAACCGTAAACTCAACGACCGAGCACAGACGGAAATTCCGGAGTAAAGTCACAGAGAGAGGTCGGACAGACGTAGAGAAACGCCTCGAGAGAAACGTGCGGTGGCCACTTGCGATCAGAGTACTCAGACGGATTCGTCCGATGGATATCAGTCTGATCGCGAACCTGCTCGTAGGAGATCCGATTCTCGTAGGGCGGCTGAAGGCCGACAAGAGAATAGAAATCCTTCTACCAGTAGGCGTAGGAGTTCCCGGACGGATAATAGAGATGACCGTCGGGAAAGAGAGTCCTACAAAGCCAGGCCAAGGTATCGTGAAGACGATAACCGAACGCACGATTTCAGAAATGACAACGAGTTCTCAGATCGCAGGATGTTCAGTGCCCTGCCCAATGTGTTCTCAAAATCAGCACTGTTCTGGTATAGAACAGTTCAGCCATCTCTTCGAGATTGGCGTGATTTTGAGATCGAGTTCCTAAATGAGTATGGCCGTATAATAAATGACGAAGATTTACTCATGGAACTTCGATCAAGAACACAAAATGAGGGAGAAAAGGCTACGACGTTCCTGAATTGTTTCAGAGCGATCGTAAATAAGTTTAAATGCCCTCCCTCATTAGAACAACAAGTGAAGATGGCCTACTCGCAGATGAGGCCAGATTACCGTAGGTACATACCAGTACGACAAATCAGGAATTTCTCTGATTTGACAAGCTACGGTAAAGCGTACGAGCAGCATTTAACATGGGACACGAAATTTTCCAGTTCCAACGTTAAGCGCGAGAAGCTCGTACCAGAAGCTTTTCCGAAACAGAGTGGTGGAGCACGAGTTTCGGGTAAAGTGGCGACTGTTACCGAAAAGAGTAAGGATGAGTCTTCTCATGCGGATAAACAGTCGTCGAAGAAAACTATTAAGAAGAAGAGCAAGAAAAGTGCGAAAAACTCGCCAAACTCTTCTTCAAGCGAATACGAAGCAGCCGCTGTGTACGGTACTTCCAACGTCGCTAATAGTTTTCAGAAACGATACGGCAAATCGAATAATGGAGTGAGTGCCCCCAATTCGAAATCCGTATCGTACGTGCCTGTTTCTCAACAGTCACCTGGGCAACAAAAGCAGAGCTCGGGCAAAAGAGAAAGACGTGCTTTGACGAATTCTCAACTGCCCCAGCAAAATGTTTTTGTCCCACAAATGGCACAAAACCTGGTGAGGTATGTGCAACCACAGGCGACGGCAGTAAATCCAACGAACCTGAGCACCAACTTTGTCGGCGTGTGTTTCACATGCCAAAAAGTCGGTCGTGGTCGTCGGATTGCCCGAGCCGAACATGCTACCGATGCGGAAACATTGGGCACTCCGCTGAGCAGTGCTCTACCGAATTGGTAGCAAAGGCTAACTGCGTCAGATTCCTCCAAAACGTGGGAAACCTGAACGCAGGGCACCCGAGCTGCCCCGGGCGCCCTGCACTGCAGTAAGTAAACCGCATGGTTTACAAGGGCAAGAGTTTAAGGTTGGAGAACCCTCTAAACTCTTTAAGAAGTCTAGCAAATCATTTGCTGACTTCTCTAAAGTCCTTAACGGAGATCAAATTCCTTCTCAGACCGAAGTTGGTGTTGAAAGTAAGTCTGAGTGTAAGGATCCTAAACGTTCTGGGGATTCGACAGATGGAAAAGTTCTTAGAACACAACCTGTCAATCCCACCCGAGCTTTGCAAGGTAAAACAGAACAAGGAACCTTATTAGACCAACAAAAGCGTGAGGCTAAAGATTGGTCTAAGGAACTCCAAAGGCAAGTATACTCTGATAGCAGAGATATTATTGGTGAAGAAAGCGTAAAGAGATCGTTATCTCAGCCGCTTAGCACCATCGGAGTGAACGACCTTGGTTGTTGCTCATCGTCACTCCCTTGTGACACACCTAGTAATGAGGACAAGAAGCCCTTGGTGGAGAAGGAAATTGTCCTCAACAACGAGCCCTTGGTGGAGAAGGTAGTTGTCGATGGTGTGCATGACATGAACCGTACAAACTCGTTGCCGAGAAGTACAGTTCAGGGGGGGGGGGGCAGATGCTGTACCAAGTACGTCTAAAATGACGCACACGGCATCGACTCTTAACGACGATAGTCAAACCGATCAGATAATTGCTGGAATCCAATCGGATAACAGGCTATTCTTTTTGGTACGACTCGGTGGAAAGGACTTTAAAGCTTTTTTCGATCCTGGCGCCATGGTCTCTATTGTACGATCAGATGTTGTCGAACAGTCGTACAAGTTTAAATGGAGACCTGTCAAGGTTATCGTGAAAGGTGTGGCTGGACCAGCACTTAAAGTCCTTGGTCTAATCGACATTCTATTCTGTGTAGAAGGCCTTGATGGCAATATCCAACTGAGAATTGTAGAGAATATTGAGCATTCCATCATTCTCGGTATGAATTTTCTACAACATTGGAATATGGAAGTTAAATTAGGCGAAGCTATCTGGCGTATTGGCGAGAGTGATTGGAGACACTTCGTCAGAGATACAGCTCATGACATCGATTCGAGGATTTCCGCTGAATGTGCTGGTATAATTGAGATACAGGACGACCAGCGGAAACAAGTCAAAGAGTTAGTTGAAAGCCTACTCTTGCCCTCGGGAGACGTCCATGGCTTTACGACGTTAACGGAGCACCATATAGAGGTTGAACCTGGTGCAAGACCGGTTCGTCATAAGCCAAGACGTGTGTCTCCCAAGGTCCTCGAATTTGCCCAGAGTGAGGTCAAAAAGATGTTTGACAAGGGCATTATTGAACCGAGTGCGAGTGATTGGTAAGCTGCTCCGGTCATCGTCCGCAATGACGAAGGAAGTTATCGCTTCTGTATCGATTTTCGAAACCTTGATGCAGTCACAAAACGTGATTCTTATCCAATTCCTAATATGGATACCATATTGGATAAGCTGCATAATGCAAGGTACATATCGAAAATTGATCTTAAGAAAGCGTACTTTCAAATATTAATGGCCGACGCGAGCCGGCATTATACTGCATTTGCTGTACCAGGGTCGGGACTGTTGCAGTTCACGAGAATGCCTTTTGGCCTCATGAATGCTCCTATGACCTTTGCACGGCTTATAGATGCAATTTTCGGGCCCATGGTGGAACCTCATGTGTTTGGTTATCTAGACGACTTGATCGTCATTACCGAAACTTTTGAGGACCATCTAAAATGGCTCGTATACGTACGTACCCTACTCCTCGTAATGTCAAACAGCTGAGATCCTTCCTCGGGATGGTAGGCTGGTACTCTCGATTCATTAATCGAGAAGCTGACATTAAAGCTCCCCTTATCAAGTTGCTGCGTAAAGACCAGGCTTGGGATTGGGGCGAGGAGCAGGAGGAGGCGTTCTGTCAGCTTAGAGTTGCGTTAGCTGAAGCGCCTGTACTAGCCCGCCCAGACTTTTCTAAGCCATTTACCGTCCAAAGTGACGCTAGTGACTTAGCAATAGGTGCGATGTTGACGCAACTGGACGACGAGGGTTTCGAGCATCCGATTGTCTACGTCAGCCGATTAGTAAATCGCGCTGAACGTAATTACATAACAACGGAAAAAGAATGCTTGGCTCTCATATGGGCTATTAAGAGATTGAGACCATACATTGAGGCCTATCGATTCACGGCTGTGACCGACCATAGTGCTCTCAAATGGCTCAAAAATCTCAGAGAGCCGTCGGGTAGGTTGGCACGATGGATACTTGAAATGCAGCAATGGGACTTTGAAATAGTGCATAAGAAAGGAGCCTTGCACTATGTCCCGGACGCGCTTTCTCGTGCCGTCAACCCAAACCCCGACGAAGAAGAGATTGCCTCGTTCGAAGTAATTACAGACCCATGGTATATTGCTAGATTAAACGATGTACGCTCATACCCTCAGAAATTTCCGGAGTGGAAAATTGAGGATGATATGCTATATCGTTTTACAAGTGATAAACTCTTGGACTCTGTAACAGAACGAGAAGAAGGCTGGCGCCTTGTTCTACCCTTAGAGCAGAGGAACCGAGTCTTAGTAGATTCTCATTTCCACCCATCCATGGGTCATATGAGAGTCGAAAAGACTTACGAACGTGTTGCAAGAGACTATTATTGGCCAGGTGTCTACCACGATACCCGCCAATTTGTTTTACAGTGTCTGATCTGTCAGAGCTATAAGACGTCTCAAGCAGGTCCTCAAGGCTTGATGGGTTAACGTAACATTGAGGGGCCCTGGGCTGTTGTGGTAGCAGACGTAATGGAGCTTCCACGTAGTAAAAGTCAATACAAATACATCATAGTATTTCAAGACTTGTTTACAAGGTGGATAGAGCTCAAACCATTACGTACGGCGACCGGTAAGTCGGTGTCGAAAGCATTCGAGGAACTCGTAGTCTTCCGTTGGGAAACGCCAGATTTCCTAATAACGGATAATGGGACTGAGTTCATCAGCGGCATCATGTCGCGAATGCTGGAGGAGTATGGCATAAAACATGTCAGAACCCCTCCTTACCGACCACAAGCCAACCCGGTGGAGAGAACAAATAGAACGTTAAAAACGATGATTGCGATGTTTGTGGATTCGGATCATCGTAGGTGGGACACACACTTGCACGAATTTCGCCATGCAATAAACACGGCAATGCAGTCAAGTACCAAAGTCTCACCCGCGTTCTTAAACTTCGGGCGTCATCCACAACCTGTGAAGAGTCTCCGCAGGGAAGTGGAAAAACAGGAATTTAAGATCCTGGACAATCCCGAAGTATAGCTAGATCGTCTTAAAAGACTTGATGCTCTACGCGACTTGGTCAAGAAATACATTGACGAGGAGCAAAGACGTCAAGAAAAGACCTACAACAGAAACAGACGTATTGCCTAGTTTCAGGTCGGAGATCTAGTCATGAGGAAGTGCCGAACGCTTTCCCAAGGTGCGAAGGGCATATCTGCTAAACTGGCACCAAAGTATGACGGACCCTTCGAAGTTAAAGAAGTACTATCTCCAGTAATTCTGAGACTAGAAGAGTCCGGTCGGAAACGGACCGAGGTACACATATCTGATGTAAAAAGATATGTACCACCTCGGGTTGTCAAGTAATGCAGTAAGGGTTGCGTATCGGTTCGCATGAGAACAGTTATCGAAGGTTGGGCCTGGTAACTGTATGCCATGCATTGAGAGAGTGATATTTGAGAATACTTGTGTGTGAGTGAATGGGCAATTCTCCCTTATTCGTAATTTATATTTTAATTATGACTAATAAGCTTCTGTTTTATTTCAGCTCCCAGATGGACCCAAACGGCGAGTTGATCGCCCTGACGGAGCAGATGCTCCAACAAAGAGCGATCGAGCGCGATGAAGAAGGCCACCGCCAGTTTGAGAAGGAGGCGGCCAGAAATCGTCGCGCAATATCGCCGGACGCCCGAGACCTGGAAGCAGGAGACGGCGTCACTCCATCTCCACCTCAGCTCATACTGCTGGGGGAAAGCCCACCGACTTTGGAGACCACTAACGAGGTAACTCCGGTGTCTCCCGAATGCTGCGAGGTACCTGCAGATGACCCGCTCGCTGGATGTGCCCAGTCGGTGCGGGACATCGACCAGGTGCTAGTGGAGTTGGAAGGGACACCACGTGCCTCAACGGTGGACCTCACTTCGTCGGTTGAGTCAACCCCAGTGGAGCGGATGGAAGTGGATGTGCCTGCGGTATTAGTACCGGGGCCATCCGCCAACATCTACCCCGCAGAGTATGCTGAGGATCTGCGTGAGGCAGAACGGGAGCAGCAGAAGTCCGTCGCCGCAAATCGCCCACGCCGCAAGAAGAAGAAATCTAGCGGCAACAGGCAATTGACGATGGACGACTACGAATCAGGAGTCCCCGTCATACCCCGAGCAACGATTCGGCCGTTCTCGGAAGCAGGGACACCTGTCGTAGGTCCATCACGAGCAGGGAAACTCGATGTTGGGGTCGAGTCCCTGCCCAAGTAGGCGAAGACTGGGTCATCTACATCCGGCCCGGTCATCACTAGGGGAATTGTCCTCCGACGATTGGTAGCAATACCATTCGATCGGTCGGTAGATCCCCCTAAAAACGCCTGCTACAATTGCTGGGCGAACGACCACAGTCACCGGGAGTGTGCGATTTCGCAAAAGACATACTGTCTTAATTGCGGACGCCGAGGGGTGACTGTGAGGGAGTGCCCCAGATGTTCGGAGCCGCATGATTTGTGGGTCTGAGAACGGGGTTACTCCCCCTTCGCGCCATCTAACCCCGTTGCACCGGCCGCTAAGGTTCCTGTCTCGCCACAGGCACCGAAGCAACCAACGCCACGGGCAGGTCCGAAGGAGTCGAAGAGGCGACGGGTGGAGACGCCCACCCGCAAGGAGGGCGCTAGGAAGGGCTCGTGTGTGAAGCCTTCCAGCAACAAACCTTCCTATGCGGAAGTGGTGTTGGGTCGCCGTGTGGAAGAGGCGACTCGCCGCCAGGCCGCTGCATTTGGTTTGGATTCCACGGGGCCCTTCGAGCAAGTTAAGGCAGCCCTAAGTGCGGTCGTCCAAGCCAAAGCGGACCAGAAGTCGAGGGAGTACAGAGAAAGCCTGAACGCTCCCTCGACCAGCGACCAAGCAGCGGAAGCAGAAAGGCAGGGACGCGAAGAGAGCGGGGCTCAGCCAGTCCCTGTCCAACGAGTCAGTGGAAAGGGTAAGACCAAGACCTCTGTTCCGAAACCTCGTGGGGAGCAATCGCAGAAGGCTCGGCCTAGAGACTTGCGACGGCCCACCCCGATGGAAGTCGACGCTACGAGGATGGCTGGGCCATCTCGTCAGCCGACACCAAAGTCGGGAAATGGGTCTAAACCCCATACATCTTCGGAAGTATCGGCTTCTTCAGCTGGATCGTCAGCACAATCCAGCAACGAGGCGGACATTCTCAGGGAATGTCGTATGTTGCTGGAGGCTGCTGCCAATCTTCCAGCTGATGTGGCACGAGATGTAGGACAGGAGGTGGTCCGTATCCTCAAGGACTGCATCCCTTCCCGCCACTGATTGAAGAGAGAAGAGGACAGCGCGCGGTCGCGAATAGATTGTGCCTTCTTTCGACTCGGCCTTTCCAAGGGAAGTAGAGTCTAGGGGGGGGGCTTTGTGACGGAAATCGTCACACAATCTTTTCGCGGCGAACAAAGCATTTAAAATCCTGTTAAATGTAAGTCGTCGGAGCCTTTGGTATGTTAAGGCCAACCGACGACATTTGTTTACGTCGATCAAAGTGTACAATTACGCGCGCAATGGTACGTAGGGATGAGAGCGCGAGTGTGTGTGTGTGTGTGTTCCCCACTCTCATCCCTTTTTCGAAAATTAGGAGATACCTAGTCAGTACGTCCCGATCCGCCGCTCGAGGCGGACAAAACCTTATCCGGACCGATAGATAGTTTTGGCTAATAAGGCGCGTGAGGCGTAATAAAGCCAACGGTTACCCGGAACATCCTCGTGAGTGAGCCGCGAGTGATTTCGTGTGTGTGTTAAGGACGGGAAGTGTTGAGTGAGTGCGGACGCGGTTCGCGAGGCACTCGCCGCGGCACAGGGCCGCCTTCCACCACCGCAGCCGACGTCGTCCTCCGATGCCCAGGAGGACAAAGGGACACGGATTAGCTGGGCCATCCACGGGGCGCACCCCGGTAAGTTTGTGCTTATATTACCGTGCGTTCCCCCCTTTCCCCCGAGTGTATGAGAGTGTGTACATCGGGAGTGTATTCGGGTACGCCGGTACCCGAATAGCGGAGATCGGAACAGTCAACCGCAGGCGAGTATCTCGATCCGGTTGGCTCCCGATACTTCCGCCCGCGCGAAAGAACATTGTCGCGGCACACGGCCTGGATGGCCATCTTGTTAATTATTTAAAATAAACATTTCATTTATTTTATTTTTAATAGTGTGTTTATTTTGTTCTCCCCGCTCCCGCCGACATTCATTTAATTTTCATATCGTGTCGAGGCAAGGAGGATCGCCCGAATCCTTCAAACCGTTCGTCCCAGCGAACTCGCGTTCCTGGCGACAGCCGCAGTTCGGTAAACAAATAAATTAATTGTGTGCGCGGTATTGGGCAACGCGGCTCAACGGTTAATTTTAATTATTAATAATAATTAATTATACCGGGTTCGCGAATACCACGTCACAACCACCGTTGGAGACGCTCGGCTCTCTTATAATTTGGACCCTCAATTCGCATCTCCAATGACTCGAGGTGAGCCCTTATCTGTTCACCGGATTGAGTATCAATCCAGTTATCGAGCTGGTCAGTCATCGATTCTGCCATATTATCTTAAAACTATCGCCGATTTATTAACAAAAATAAAAAAAATCGCTTCCGCAGGTACCTGTGCAAGGTTTGTTTATTCAACACTAAGTGGCGTTAAACTACTAAATTATTGGGCCACTGTGTTGAAGACTGTGATCTTTTCCCTTTTTAAATAAACAACTTACACTCACCAGTTTAAAACTTGTTTGTAAAAAAAAAATTTTATAATTTTGATAATTATTTAACAATTAAATTAAATTTCACTTTCAATTTAAATTTGTTATACGCATTCCAGTCTAATTTATTTTAAAATTATTATTTTAAATAATAAATCAAACGAAATATTAAACAATAAAAAAAATTTCAATCCGATAAAATGAGAAAAAAAACAGATTATCCTCGGCTCTCGGTCACCAGCGCACGTAAATATACCTAAAAATAAATAAACTCATCAATCAATTAATAAAAACATTTATAAATGAATCAATAAATAAATTAATAAATAAATATATTCCTACCTAACTATATAAAATATCTAACACAGTGACCTCTTACAATCGCTTTTTACATAATAAAATTAAATACAATTTTTATTATGACGCGAGAGTCGATACGCGTAGTCAAAATTATAATTTAAAAAAATTTCAAAAATTAAACCCTTGCACAGGTATTAACAATATTTATTAGGTCGGAAAAATTACTTGCGCTAATTTTCCGACTAACCTATACGGAAACAGGGACACGAGTTTTTAAATTGCGAACCTCAAACAATTCTATCTCATGTAAATAAATAAATCTGAAATTATTATAATTTACGCGTGTCAACAATTATCAAAAAGAAATTTTATTATTGTCGATTTCGAATTTCTTCCTCACAGAAACAAAATAAACGAAGAAATTCCGATAAAATTATCTAAATTATTGTCAAACACAATAATTTATTAATTCAAATTAATTGCTATTCAAATAATTCAATTGTCAACAATAATTAATACCTTAGTCAACGTAACTAACGTATTAATCACCAAACACACGTAAATCAACCGAGCATACGTATCAATAATTCATTTCCTGTCCGTTCCTATTCTCTTGTGCGCCGTGTACGCGCAATCAACTAACCTAACATCTAGGGACTTTATTCTTTACTTAAAATAGAGAAAAACCCACTTTTTTCGGCGTTTCCTATTATATCTCAAAGAGCCGTCTTTTAAAATGGCTTAAAATAATAAGGTAAGCTTATTATATCCCAATAAGGTTGTCCTGAAATTTTTTATATCCGAAATGAAAATTAAGGTTGGCTGTGATGGGTAAGATCAACCATTAATAGAGACTATTCCGCTTTTTTCAGCGTTCTCTATTATATCTCAAAAAGGCGTCCATTAATATGACTCAAATTAGCAGAGTAAGCTTATTATATCCCAGTAAGGAAGTCCTGAGATTTTTTATTCGGTACGCATATTAAGGGTGGCGTCCTGGGGTGAAATCGGCTAAAAACAGAGAAAATCCCGCTATTTTCAGCGTTTTCTATTATATCTCAAAGAGCCGTCTTTTAAAATGGCTTAAAATAATAAGGTAAGCTTATTATATCCCAATAAGGTTGTCCTGAAATTTTTTATATCCGAAATGAAAATTAAGGTTGGCTGTGATGGGTAAGATCAACCATTAATAGAGACTATTCCGCTTTTTTCAGCGTTCTCTATTATATCTCAAAAAGGCGTCCATTAATATGACTCAAATTAGCAGAGTAAGCTTATTATATCCCAGTAAGGAAGTCCTGAGATTTTTTATTCGGTACGCATATTAAGGGTGGCGTCCTGGGGTGAAATCGGCTAAAAACAGAGAAAATCCCGCTATTTTCAGCGTTTTCTATTATATCTCAAAAAGGCGACCTCTACAATGGCTTTAATTAATAAGGTAAGCTTATTATATCCCACTAAGGGTGTCCAGTGATTTTTTTATCCGGAACGAATGTAAAGGGTGGCTGCCAGGGGTGAAATCGGCTAAAAATAGAGCAAATTCCGTTTTTTTGACGTTTCCTATTATATCTCAAAAAGGCGTCTATTAATATAGCTTAAATTAACAAGATAAGCTTATTATATCCCAATAGGAGTGTCCAGTCATTTTTTTATCCGGAATGAATATTAAGGGAGGCTGCCAGGGCTGAAAGCGGCTAAAAATAGAGAAAATTTCGGTTTTTTCGGCTTTACCTATTATATCTCAAAAAGGCATCCTGTAAAATGGCTTAAATAAATAAAGTAAATTTATCATAACGCAATAAGGGTGTCCTGAGATTTCTTTTATCCGGAAAGAATATTGAGGGTGGCTGCCAGCAGTGTTGCCAGATAGAGGTATTTTTTCTTTGTTCCACTCACACAGTACGACCTCATTTACATTAGATAATAGAGGATAGAAAAACCCTAAATGGTAAAACTGGCTGCCAGGGGTGAAATCGACTAAAAATAGAGAAAAACAATCTTTTTTCTGATTTTCCTATCATATCTCAAAACGGATTCGTTTAAAATAGCATAAATTAATAAGGTAAGCTTATTATAACGCTATAAGGGTGTCCTGCGATTTTTTTATCCGCAACGAATATTAAGGGTGCCAGCGAGGGGTGAAATCGACTAAAAATAGAGAAATACACTCTTTTTTCCGATTTTCCTATTATATCTCAAAAAGGCCTCGTTTAAAATAGCATAAATTAACAAGGTAAACTTATTATACCCCAATAAGGTTGTTCTTAGATATTTTTTATCCGGAACTAATATTAAAGTTGGCTGTGATTGGTAAAATCAACGAAAAATAGAGAATATTCCGTTTTTTTTAGCGCTTTTCGTTATATCTCCAAAAGGCGTCCTTTAAAATGACTTAAATAAACAAAGTAAGCTTATTATATACCAATAAGGGTGTCCTGAGTTTTTTTTATCCGGAACGAATTTTAAGGATGGCTACCAGGGGTGAAATCGGTTAAAAACAGAGAAAATCCCATTTTTTTCGGATTTTCCTATTATATCTCAAAAAGGCCTCGTTTAAAATAGCATAAATTAATAAGGTAAGCTTATTATGCCCTAATAAGGGTGTCCTGCGATTTTTTTATCCGGAACGAATATTAAGGGTGGCAGCGGGGGGTGAAATCGGTTAAAAATAGAGAAATACACTCTTTTTTCCGATTTTCCTATTATATCTCAAAAAGGCCTCGTTTAAAATAGCATAAATTAACAAGGTAAACTTATTATACCCCAATAAGGTTGTTCTTAGATATTTTTTATCCGGAACGAATATTAAAGTTGGCTGTGATGAGTAAAATCAATCAAAAATAGAGAATATTCCGTTTTTTTTAGCGCTTTCTGTTGTATCTCCAAAGGCGTCCTTTTAAAATGACTTAAATAAACAAAGTAAGCTTACTATATACCAATAAGGGTGTCCTGAGTTTTTTTTATCCGGGACGAATATTAAGGGTGGCTACCAGGGATGAAATCGGCTAAAAACAGTGAAAAATCCGTTTTTTTTACTTTACCTATTATATCTCAAATAGGCGTCCTTTAAAATGGCTTAAATAAATAAGCTAAGCTTATAATGACGGAATAAGGGTGCCATTAAACTTTTTTCATCCGGAGCAAAAATTAAGGGTGGCAGCGGGGGGCGAAATCGGCTAAAAACAGAGAGAATCCCGCTTTTTTCGGCGTTTTCTATTATATCTCAAAAAGGCGTCCTCTAAAATGGCTTGAATTAATAAATAAGCTTACTACTTTCCAATAATCGTGTCCTGATATGTTTTTTATCCGGAACGATTATTAAGGGTGGCTGCCAGGGGTGAAATCGGCTAAAAACTGCGTAAATCCTTCATTTTCAGCGTTTTCTATTATTTCTCAGAAAGGCATCCTCTAAAGTTACTTGAATTAATAAGGTAAGCTTATTATACCCCAATATGGGTGTCCTGAAATTTTTTTTATCCGGAACTAATATTATAGGTGGCTGTGATGGGTGAAATAAACCAAAAATAGAGAATATTCCTTTTTATTCGGCGTTTTCTATTATATCTCAAAAGGCGGCCTTTAAAATGGCTTAAATAAATAAGCTAAACTTATTACATAACGCAATAAGGGTGTCCTGTGATTTTTTATCCGGAACGAATATTAAGGGCTGCTGCGGGGGGTGAAATCAGCTAAAAACAGAAAAAATCCCGCTTTTTTCGGCGTTCCCTTATATATCCCAAAAAGGCTTCCGTTAAAATGGCTTAAATTACAAAGTAAGCTTATTGCATCCTAATAAGGTTGTCCTGAAATTTTTTATATCCGGAATGAAAATTAAGGTTGGCTGTAAAATCAACCATTAATAGAGACTATTTCGCTTTTTTCAGCGTTCTCTATTATATCTCAAAAAGGCGTCCATTAATATGACTCAAATTAGCAGAGTAAGCTTATTATATCCCAGTAAGGACAGTCCTGAGATTTTTTATTCGGTACGCATATAAGGGTGGCGTCCTGGGGTGAATCGGCCTAAGAAACAGAGATAAATCCCGCTATTTTCAGCGTTTTCTATTATATCTCAAAAGGGCGTCTATTAATATAGCTTAAATTAACAAGATTAAGCTTATTATCATCCCAATAGGAGGTTCCAGTCATTTTTTATCCGGAATGAATATTAAGGGAGGCTGCCAGGGCTGAAAGCGGCTTAAAAATAGAGAAAATTTTCGGTTTTTTTCGGCTCTTAACCTATTATAATCTCAAAAATGCATCCTGTTAAATGGCTTAAATAAATAAAGTAAATTTATCATAACGCAATAAGGTTGTCCTGAGATTTCTTTTATCCGGAAAGAATATTGAGGGTGGCGCCAGCAGTGTTGCCAGATAGAGGTATTTTTTCTTTGTTCCACTCACACAGTACGACCTCATTTACATATGATAATAGAGGATAGAAAAACCCTAAATGGTAAAACTGGCTGCCAGGGGTGAAATCGACTAAAATAGAGAAAAACAATCTTTTTTCTGATTTTCTATCATAATCTCCAAACGGATTCGTTTAAAATAGCATAAATTAATAAGGTAAAGCTTATATAACGCTATAAGGGTGGTCCTGCGATTTTTTTTATCCGCAACGAATATTAAGGGTGCCAGCGAGGGGTGAATCGACCTAAAAATAGAGAAATACACTCTTTTTTCCGATTTTCCTATTATATCTCAAAAAGGCCTCGTTTAAAATAGCATAAATTAACAAGGTAAACTTATTATACCCCAATAAGGTTGTTCTTAGATATTTTTTATCCGGAACTAATATTAAAGTTGGCTGTGATGGTAAAATCAACGAAAAATAGAGAATATTCCGTTTTTTTTAGCGCTTTTCGTTATATCTCCAAAAGGCGTCCTTTAAAATGACTTAAATAAACAAAGTAAGCTTATTATATACCAATAAGGGTGTCCTGAGTTTTTTTTATCCGGAACGAATTTTAAGGATGGCTACCAGGGGTGAAATCGGTTAAAAACAGAGAAAATCCCATTTTTTTTCGGATTTTCCTATTATATCTCAAAAAGGCCTCGTTTAAAATAGCATAAATTAATAAGGTAAGCTTATTATGCCCTAATAAGGGTGTCCTGCGATTTTTTTTATCCGGAACGAATATTAAGGGTGACAGCGGGGGGTGAAATCGGTTAAAATAGAGAAATACACTCTTTTTTCCGATTTTTCCTATTATATCTCAAAAAGGCCTCGTTTTAAAATAGCATAAATTAACAAGGTAAACTTATTATACCCCCAATAAGGTTGTTCTTAGATATTTTTTATCCGGAACGAATATTAAAGTTGGCTGTGATGAGTAAAATCAATCAAAAATAGAGAATATTCCGTTTTTTTTAGCGCTTTCTGTTGTATCTCCAAAGGCGTCCTTTAAAATGACTTAAATAAACAAAGTAAGCTTACTATATACCAATAAGGGTGTCCTGAGTTTTTTTTATCCGGGACGAATATTAAGGGTGGCTACCAGGGATGAAATCGGCTAAAAATAGAGAAATACACTCTTTTTTCCGATTTTCCTATTATATCTCAAAAAGGCCTCGTTTAAAATAGCATAAATTAATAAGGTAAGCTTATTATATCCCAATAAGGTTGTCCTGAAATTTTTTTTATCCGGAACGAATATTAAGGGTGGCAGCGGGGGGCGAAATCGGCTAAAAATAGAGCAAATTCCGTTTTTTTGACGTTTCCTATTATATCTCAAAAAGGCCTCGTTTAAAATAGCATAAATTAATAAGGTAAGCTTATTATAACGCTATAAGGGTGTCCTGCGATTTTTTTATCCGGAACGAATATTAAGGGTGGCTGCCAGGGGTGAAATCGGCTAAAAACAGAGAAAATCCCGCTATTTTCAGCGTTTTCTATTATATCTCAAAAAGGCGTCCTCTAAAATGGCTTGAATTAATAAATAAGCTTACTACTTTCCAATAATCGTGTCCTGATATTTTTTATCCGGAACGAATATTAAAGTTGGCTGTGATTGGTAAAATCAACGAAAAATAGAGAATATTCCGTTTTTTTTAGCGCTTTTCGTTATATCTCCAAAGGCGTCCTTTAAAATGGCTTAAAATAATAAGGTAAGCTTATTATATCCCACTAAGGGTGTCCAGTGATTTTTTTATCCGGAACGAATATTAAAGTTGGCTGTGATGAGTAAAATCAATCAAAAATAGAGAATATTCCGTTTTTTTTAGCGCTTCTGTTGTATCTCCAAAGGCGTCCTTTAAAATGGCTTAAATAAATAAGCTAAACTTATTACATAACGCAATAAGGGTGTCCTGAGATTTTTTTATCCGGAACGAATATTAAGGGTGGCTGCCAGGGGTGAAATCGACTAAAAATAGAGAAAATTTCGGTTTTTTCGGCTTTACCTATTATATCTCAAAAAGGCATCCTGTAAAATGGCTTAAATAATAAAGTAAATTTATCATAACGCAATAAGGGTGTCCTGAGATTTTTTTATCCGGAACGAATATTAAGGGTGGCAGCGGGGGGTGAAATCGGTTAAAAACAGAGAAAATCCCGCTATTTTCAGCGTTTTCTATTATATCTCAAAAAGGCGTCCTCTAAAATGGCTTGAATTAATAAATAAGCTTACTACTTTCCAATAATCGTGTCCTGATATGTTTTTTATCCGGAACGATTATTAAGGGTGGCTGCCAGGGGTGAAATCGGCTAAAAACTGCGTAAATCCTTCATTTTCAGCGTTTTCTATTATTTCTCAGAAAGGCATCCTCTAAAGTTACTTGAATTAATAAGGTAAGCTTATTATACCCCAATATGGGTGTCCTGAAATTTTTTTTTATCCGGAACTAATATTATAGGTGGCTGTGATGGGTTGAAATAAAACCAAAAATAGAGAATATTCCTTTTTATTCGGCGTTTTTCTATTATATCTCAAAAAGGCGGCCTTTAAAATGGCTTAAATAAATAAGCCTAAACTTATTACATAACGCAATAAGGGTGTCCCTGTGATTTTTTTATCCGGAGCGAATATTAACCCATTTCCTCCCAAATGTCCATTTTGGCCATCAACTTTCAACAGCTTATTGCTATTTGTTTTCACAACTCCCAAAAAATGCTAAAGCCATATTCCACTATTTTCGAGGTCGCTCTATCGATCATGCCATTTAGAAAACGGAAAAATAATTTCCAGCCCCCGAATTTTCCATTTTAAAAAAAAAAGCTTGTTTTTTAAGGATTTTTTTTTTTCAAAAGTGCAATTTACAGTGCTTAATGCACTTAGAAATTTAGTAAAATGAATGAAAACAGGGAGGTCGAGGTCCAGTGTATAGAGTTATGCTATTTGGATATTTTATTTTTTTCGTCTAATGGGTGTAAACCACCCCTAAATAGGACAATTTGACAATAACTAAGGTTGAATATGTATATTCACATATACACATATGCGTATGGATGTTTATGTTTTTGAGGGCGCTGATTTCGATTTTTAAGTTAAATATAGGAAATTCAAGATGGCGGACCCAATATGGCGACCTGATAAATTTTGATTTCGCGTATTTTTTTCAAACTATGTTAAATCTACTGCAGGAATCTCTTTCGGATTGTTGATGATGAAATCCAACGTCATAAATTCAGAACTACACAATTATAAAGCATGTCTTCAATATGGCCTATTCAATATGGCGACCTTTTTTTTTTCAAATTTTCAAGTTTTTGTACTTTAGGAAGAAGGCTTGGTGTTCGGGGATTTTTGGGTCCGCCAATTACAATTTTTATGTCAAATTTAGAATGTATTTCGTAAAATTAAAAAAAGAAAAAAACAAAATCAAAAAAAGTAAAAAAAGAATAAAAACAAAAAAAAAAACAAAAAAAGTAAAATGATTCTCGGTACATGTCTACCTCCTCGCGGTGAGAATCGGTAACAGTTATACTTACATACTGGCTAAAGACGTCGAAAAAATTTAAGAACTGACAATTCGAAAAATAGTCGCCAAACTGAATCTGCCATTTTGAATTTACGAATATGAATGTTGCAGTTTTGACATTGCATTCGTCAACAACAATCCGAAAGAGCTTGAAAAAAATACGCGAAATCAAAATCTATCGATCACCATATTGGGTCCGCCATCTTGAATTTCCTATATTTGACTTAAAAATCGAAATCAGCGCCCTCAAAAACATAAACATCCATACGCATATGTGTATATGTGAATATACATATTCAACCTTAGTTATTGTCAAATTGTCCTATTTAGGGGTGGTTTTACAACCCTTAGACGAAAAAAATAAAATATCCAAATAGCATAACTCTATACACTGGACCTCGACCTCCCTGTTTTCATTCATTTTACTAAATTTCTAAGTGCATTAAGCACTGTAAATTGCACTTTTTGAAAAAAAAATCCTTAAAAACAAGCTTTTTTTTTTTAAAATGGAAAATTCGGAGGCTGGAAATTATTTTTCCGTTTTCTAAATGGCATGAATCGATAGAGCGACCTCGAAAATAGTGGAATATGGCTTTAGCATTTTTTGGGAGTTGTGAAAACAAATAGCAATAAGCTGTTGAAAGTTGATGGCCAAAATGGACATTTTGGGAGGAAATGGGTTAAGGGCTGCTGCGGGGGGTGAAATCAGCTAAAAACAGAGAAAATCCCGCTTTTTTCGGCGTTTTCTATTATATCTCAAAAAGGCCTCCGTTCAAATAGCATAAATTAATAAGGTAAGCTTATTATATCCCAATAAAGGTGTCCAGTGATTTTTTTATCCGGAACGAATATTAAGATTGTCTGTGTTGGGTAAAATCAACCAAAAATAGATAAAATTCCGCTTTTTTCGGCGTTTTCTATTGTAATTCAAACAGGCGTCCTCTAAAATAGCGTAAATTAATAAGGTAAGCTTATTATATCCCAATAAAGGTGTCCAGTGATTTTTTTATCCGGAACGAATATTAAGGGTGGCTACCAGGGGTGTAATCGGCTAAAAATAGAGAAGAATACTCTTTTTTCGGATTGTTCTAATATATCTCAAAAAGGCCTCCGTTCAAATAGCATAAATTAATAAGGTAAGCTTATTATATCCCAATAAAGGTGTCCAGTGATTTTTTTATCCGGAACGAATATTAAGGGTGGCAGCGGCGGGTGAAATCGGCTAAAAACAGAGAAAATCCCGCTTTTTTCGGCGTTTTCTATTGTAATTCAAACAGGCGTCCTCTAAAATAGCGTAAATTAATAAGGTAAGCTTATTATATCCCAATAAAGGTGTCCAGTGATTTTTTTATCCGGAACGAATATTAAGATTGTCTGTGTTGGGTAAAATCAACCAAAAATAGATAAAATTCCGCTTTTTTCGGCGTTTTCTATTGTAATTCAAACAGGCGTCCTCTAAAATAGCGTAAATTAATAAGGTAAGCTTATTATATCCCAATAAAGGTGTCCAGTGATTTTTTTATCCGGAACGAATATTAAGGGTGGCAGCGGCGGGTGAAATCGGCTAAAAACATACAAAGTCTCATCTTTTAAAATTGCTCAAATTGATAAGTTAAGCTTCATATAACGCACTAAGGGTGACCAGAGATTTTTTTTATCCGGAACGAATATTAAGGGTGGCTACCAGGGGTGTAATCGGCTAAAAATAGAGAAGAATACTCTTTTTTCGGATTGTTCTAATATATCTCAAAAAGGCCTCCGTTCAAATAGCATAAATTAATAAGGTAAGCTTATTATATTCCAAAAAGTGTGTCCTGAGATTTTTCTATCCGGAACGAATATTAAGGGTGGCAGCGGCGGGTGAAATCGGCTAAAAACATACAAAGTCTCATCTTTTAAAATTGCTCAAATTGATAAGTTAAGCTTCATATAACGCACTAAGGGTGACCAGAGATTTTTTTTATCCGGAACAAATATAAAGGGTGGCTGCCAGGGGTGAAATCGGCTAAAAACAGAGAAAATCCCGCTTTTTTCGGCGTTTTCTATTGTAATTCAAACAGGCGTCCTCTAAAATAGCGTAAATTAATAAGGTAAGTTTATTATATTCCAATAAGGGTGTCCTGAAATTTTTTTTATCCGGAACGAATATTAAGGGTGGCTGCCAGGGGTAAAATCAACGAAAAGTAGAGAAAATTCCTTTTTTCGACGTTTCCTACTATATCTCAAAACGAAGTCCTTTAAAATTGCTTAAACTAATAGGGTAAGCTTGTTATAACGCAATAAGGTTGTCCAGTGATTTTTTTATCCGGAACGAATATTAAGGGCTGCTGCGGGGGGTGAAATCAGCTAAAAACAGAAAAAATCCCGCTTTTTTCGGCGTTCCCTATTATATCCCAAAAAGGCTTCCGTTAAAATGGCTTAAATTAACAAAGTAAGCTTATTGCATCCTAATAAGGTTGTCCTGAAATTTTTTATATCCGGAATGAAAATTAAGATTGGCTGTAAAATCAACCATTAATAGAGACTATTTCGCTTTTTTCAGCGTTCTCTATTATATCTCAAAAAGGCGTCCATTAATATGACTCAAATTAGCAGAGTAAGCTTATTATATCCCAATAAAGGTGTCCAGTGATTTTTTTATCCGGAACGAATATTAAGGGTGGCTGCCAGGGGTAAAATCAACGAAAAGTAGAGAAAATTCCTTTTTTCGACGTTTCCTACTATATCTCAAAACGAAGTCCTTTAAAATTGCTTAAACTAATAGGGTAAGCTTGTTATAACGCAATAAGGTTGTCCAGTGATTTTTTTATCCGGACCGAATATTAAGGGTGGCTACCAGGGGTGTAATCGGCTAAAAATAGAGAAGAATACTCTTTTTTCGGATTGTTCTAATATATCTCAAAAAGCCTCCGTTCAATAGCCTAAATAATAAGTAAGCTTATTATATTCCAAAAAGTGTGTCCTGAGATTTTTCTATCCGGACGAATATTAAGGGTGGCAGCGGCGGGTGAAATCGGCTAAAAACATACAAAGTCTCATCTTTTAAAATTGCTCAAATTGATAAGTTAAGCTTCATATAACGCACTAGGGTGACCAGAGATTTTTTTTATCCGGAAACAAATATAAAGGGTGGCTGCCAGGGTGAAATCGGCTAAAAACAGAGAAAATCCCGCTTTTTTTTCGGCGTTTTTCTATTGTAATTCAAACAGGCGTCCTCTAAAATAGCGTAAATTAATAAGGTAAGTTTATTATATTCCATAAGGGTGTCCTGAAAATTTTTTTTATCCGGAACGAATATTAAGATTGTCTGTGTTGGGTAAAATCACCCAAAAATAGATAAAATTCCGCTTTTTTTCGGCGTTTCCTATTATATCTCAAAAAGGCGCCCCACTAAAATGGCTTAATTAAGAACGTAAGCTTACTATATCCCAATAAGGGCGTGCAGTGAATTTTTTTTTTTCCGGAACGAATATTAAGGGAGTCTGTGATGGGTAAAATCAACCAAAAATAGAGTATATTCCGTTTTATTTTCGACGCGTACTATTATATCTCAAATAGACGTCCTTTAAAATGGCTCAAATATATAAGCTAAACTTATCATAACGCTCTAAGGATGCCTTAAACTTTTTCTCCCCGGTCCGAATATTAAGGGTGTTATTAAATTAATTAAGGGTATTATTTCGGATTTTCCTATTATATCACAAAAAGGCTTCCTTTAAAATGACTTAAATTAATGAAGTAAGCTTATTATATCTCAATAAGGTCGTCCTGAGATTTTTCTTATCCGGCACGAATATTAAGGGTGGCAGCGGGGAGTGAAATCGGCTAAAAACAGAGAGAATCCCGCTTTTTTCGGCGTTTTCTATTATATCTCAAAAAGGCGTCCTCTAAAATGGCTTGAATTAATAAATAAGCTTACTACTTTCCAATAATCGTGTCCTGATATGTTTTTTATCCGGAACGATTATTAAGGGTGGCTGCCAGGGGTGAAATCGGCTAAAAACTGCGTAAATCCTTCATTTTCAGCGTTTTCTATTATTTCTCAGAAAGGCATCCTCTAAAGTTACTTGAATTAATAAGGTAAGCTTATTATACCCCAATATGGGTGTCCTGAAATTTTTTTTATCCGGAACTAATATTATAGGTGGCTGTGATGGGTGAAATAAACCAAAAATAGAGAATATTCCTTTTTATTCGGCGTTTTCTATTATATCTCAAAAAGGCGGCCTTTAAAATGGCTTAAATAAATAAGCTAAACTTATTACATAACGCAATAAGGGTGTCCTGTGATTTTTTTATCCGGAACGAATATTAAGGGCTGCTGCGGGGGGTGAAATCAGCTAAAAACAGAAAAAATCCCGCTTTTTTCGGCGTTCCCTATTATATCCCAAAAAGGCTTCCGTTAAAATGGCTTAAATTAACAAAGTAAGCTTATTGCATCCTAATAAGGTTGTCCTGAAATTTTTTATATCCGGAATGAAAATTAAGATTGGCTGTAAAATCAACCATTAATAGAGACTATTTCGCTTTTTTCAGCGTTCTCTATTATATCTCAAAAAGGCGTCCATTAATATGACTCAAATTAGCAGAGTAAGCTTATTATATCCCAATAAAGGTGTCCAGTGATTTTTTTTATCCGGAACGAATATTAAGGGTGGCTGCCAGGGGTAAAATCAACGAAAAGTAGAGAAAATTCCTTTTTTCGACGTTTCCTACTATATCTCAAAACGAAGTCCTTTAAAATTGCTTAAACTAATAGGGTAAGCTTGTTATAACGCAATAAGGTTGTCCAGTGATTTTTTTATCCGGACCGAATATTAAGGGTGGCTACCAGGGGTGTAATCGGCTAAAAATAGAGAAGAATACTCTTTTTTCGGATTGTTCTAATATATCTCAAAAAGGCCTCCGTTCAAATAGCATAAATTAATAAGGTAAGCTTATTATATTCCAAAAAGTGTGTCCTGAGATTTTTCTATCCGGAACGAATATTAAGGGTGGCAGCGGCGGGTGAAATCGGCTAAAAACATACAAAGTCTCATCTTTTAAAATTGCTCAAATTGATAAGTTAAGCTTCATATAACGCACTAAGGGTGACCAGAGATTTTTTTTATCCGGAACAAATATAAAGGGTGGCTGCCAGGGGTGAAATCGGCTAAAAACAGAGAAAATCCCGCTTTTTTCGGCGTTTTCTATTGTAATTCAAACAGGCGTCCTCTAAAATAGCGTAAATTAATAAGGTAAGTTTATTATATTCCAATAAGGGTGTCCTGAAATTTTTTTTATCCGGAACGAATATTAAGATTGTCTGTGTTGGGTAAAATCAACCAAAAATAGATAAAATTCCGCTTTTTTCGGCGTTTCCTATTATATCTCAAAAAGGCGCCCACTAAAAATGGCTTAAATTAAGAACGTAAGCTTACTATATCCCAATAAGGGCGTGCAGTGAATTTTTTTTTTCCGGAACGAATATTAAGGGAGTCTGTGATGGGTAAAATCAACCAAAAATAGAGTATATTCCGTTTTATTTTCGACGCGTACTATTATATCTCAAATAGACGTCCTTTAAAATGGCTCAAATATATAAGCTAAACTTATCATAACGCTCTAAGGATGCCTTAAACTTTTCTCCCCGGTCCGAATATTAAGGGTGTTATTAAATTAATTAAGGGTATTATTTCGGATTTTCCTATTATATCACAAAAAGGCTTCCTTTAAAATGACTTAAATTAATGAAGTAAGCTTATTATATCTCAATAAGGTCGTCCTGAGATTTTTCTTATCCGGCACGAATATTAAGGGTGGCAGCGGGGAGTGAAATCGGCTACAAACATAGAAAATCCCGCTTTTTTTCGGCGTTTCCTATTATATCTCAAAAAGGCGGCCTTTAAAATGGCTTAATAAATAAGCTAACTATTACATAACGCAATAAGGGTTGTCCTGTGATTTTTTTATCCGGAACGAATATTAAGGGCTGCTGCGGGGGGTGAAATCAGCTAAAAACAGAAAAAATCCCGCTTTTTTTCGGCGTTCCCTATTATATCCCAAAAAGGCTTCCGTTAAATGGCTTTAAATTAACAAAGTAAGCTTATTGCATCCTAATAAGGTTGGCCTGAAATTTTTTATATCCGGAATGAAAATTAAGATTGGCTGTAAAATCAACCATTAATAGAGACTATTTCGCTTTTTTCAGCGTTCTCTATTATATCTCAAAAAGGCGTCCATTAATATGACTCAAATTAGCAGAGTAAGCTTATTATATCCCAATAAAGGTTGTCCAGTGATTTTTTTTTATCCGGAACGAATATTAAGGGTGGCTGCCAGGGGTAAAATCAACGAAAAGTAGAGAAATTCCTTTTTTCGACGTTTCCTACTATATCTCAAAACGAAGTCCTTTAAAATTGCTTAAACTAATAGGGTAAGCTTGTTATAACGCAATAAGGTTGTCCAGTGATTTTTTTATCCGGACCGAATATTAAGGGTGACTACCAGGGGTGTAATCGGCTAAAAATAGAGAAGAATACTCTTTTTCGGATTGTTCTAATATATCTCAAAAAGGCCTCCGTTCAAATAGCATAAATTAATAAGGTAAGCTTATTATATTCCAAAAAGTGTGTCCTGAGATTTTTCTATCCGGAACGAATATTAAGGGTGGCAGCGGCGGGTGAAATCGGCTAAAAACATACAAAGTCTCATCTTTTAAAATTGCTCAAATTGATAAGTTAAGCTTCATATAACGCACTAAGGGTGACCAGAGATTTTTTTTATCCGGAACAAATATAAAGGGTGGCTGCCAGGGGTGAAATCGGCTAAAAACAGAGAAAATCCCGCTTTTTTCGGCGTTTTCTATTGTAATTCAAACAGGCGTCCTCTAAAATAGCGTAAATTAATAAGGTAAGTTTATTATATTCCAATAAGGGTGTCCTGAAATTTTTTTTATCCGGAACGAATATTAAGGTTGTCTGTGTTGGGTAAAATCAACCAAAAATAGATAAAATTCCGCTTTTTTCGGCGTTTCCTATTATATCTCAAAAAGGCGCCCACTAAAATGGCTTAAATTAAGAACGTAAGCTTACTATATCCCAATAAGGGCGTGCAGTGAATTTTTTTTTTCCGGAACGAATATTAAGGGAGTCTGTGATGGGTAAAATCAACCAAAAATAGAGTATATTCCGTTTTATTTTCGACGCGTACTATTATATCTCAAATAGACGTCCTTTAAAATGGCTCAAATATATAAGCTAAACTTATCATAACGCTCTAAGGATGCCTTAAACTTTTTCTCCCCGGTCCGAATATTAAGGGTGTTATTAAATTAATTAAGGGTATTATTTCGGATTTTCCTATTATATCACAAAAAGGCTTCCTTTAAAATGACTTAAATTAATGAAGTAAGCTTATTATATCTCAATAAGGTCGTCCTGAGATTTTTCTTATCCGGCACGAATATTAAGGGTGGCAGCGGGGAGTGAAATCGGCTACAAACATAGAAAATCCCGCTTTTTTCGGCGTTTCCTATTATATCTCAAAAAGGCCTCCTTTAAAATGGCTTAAATTAACAAAGTAAGCTTATTACATCCCAATAAGCGTGTCCTGAGATTTTTTTTATCCAGAACGAATATTAAGGTTGGCAGCGGGGGATGAAGTCGGCTAAAAACATCGAAAATCCCGCTTTTTTCGGCGTTCCCTATTATACCTCAAAAAGGAGTCTTCTAAAATGGCTTAAATTAACAAAGTAAGCTTATTATATCTCAATAAGGTTGTCCTAAGATTTTTCTTATCTGGAACGAATATTAAAGGTGGCTGGGACGGGTAAAATCAACAAAAATTAGAGATTTTCTTGTTTTTCTTTGTTGTTTCCTATTATATCTCAAAAAGGCATCTTTTAAAATTGTTTAAATTAATAAGATAAGCTTATTATAACACAATAAAGGTGTCCATTGATTTTTCTTATCCGTAATGAATATTAAGGGTGGCTGCCAGGGGTGAAATTGACCAAAAATGAAGAAAATTTCGTTTTTTTCGGCGGTTCCTATTATATCTCAAAAAGGAGTCCTTTAAAATTGCTTAAATTAATAAGGTAAGCTTACTATAACGCAATAAGGGTGTTCTGGTTTTTTTTTATTCAGAACGAATATTAAGGGTGGCTGGGAGGGGTAAAATCAACGAAAAATGGAGAATATTTTGTTTTTCTTTGTTGTTTCCGATTATATCTCAAAAAGGCATCTTTTAAAATTGCTTAAAATCATAAGGTAAGCTTATTATAACGCAGTAATGGTGTTCAGTGATTTTTTATATCCGGAACGAATATTAAGGGTGGCTGCCAGGGGTGAAATCGACTAAAAATAAAAAAAATTTCGTTTTTTTTCGGCGTTTTCTATTATATCTCAAAAAGGCATTTTTAAAATTGCTTAAATTAATAACGTAAGCTTATTATAACGCAATAAGGGTGTTCACTGATTTTTTTTATCCGGAATGAATATTAAGGGTGGCTGGAAGGGGTAAATTCAACGAAAAATAGAGAATATTTCGTTTTCTTCGGTGTTTTCTATTATATCTCAAAAAGGCGTCCGTTAAAATTGCTTAAATTACTAACGTAAGCTTATTATAACGCAATAAGTGTGCCCAGTGATTTTTTTATCCGGAACGAATATTAAGGGTGGCACAGGGGGGTGAATTCGGCTAAAAACAGAGAAAATCCCGCTTTTTTCGGAGTTTCCTATTTTATCACAAAAAGGCGTCGTTTATAATGATGTAAATTAACAAAGTAAGCTTATTATATCCTAATAAGCGTGTCCTGAGATTTTTTTTTATCCGGAAAGAATATTAAATGTGTCAGCCAGGCGTGAAATCGGCTAATAACAGAGAAAGTCCCGCTTTTATGGTATTTTCTATTACATCTCAAAAATGACGTCCTCTAAAATGACTTAAAAATATCAAAATAAGCTTTTTCCGGAACGAATATTAAGGGTGGCTGTGATGGGTAATATCAACCTAAAGTAGAGATATATCGTATTTTTAGGATTTTCCTATTATATCTCAAAAAGGCGTCCTTTAAAATGGCTAAAATTAACAAAGAATGCTTACTATATCCCAATAAGGGTGTCCTGAGATTTTTTTTATTCGGAACGAATATTAAGGGTGGCTAGTGATGGGTAATATCAACCAAAAATAGAGAAAATTATGTTTTTTTTCAGATTTACCTATTATATCTCAAAAATGCATCCTTTAAAATGGCGTAAATAAATAAGGTAAACTTATCATAACGCAATTAGGGTATCCTGAGATTCTTTTTATCGGGAACGAATATTAAGGGAGGCAGGGGGGGGGGGGGGTAAAATCGGTTAAAAATAGAGAAAATTCCGTTTTTTACGGATTTTCCTATTATATCTCAACATGGCGCCCTTTAAAATGGCTCAAATGAATAAGGTAAGCTTATCATATCCCAGTAAGGGTGTCCTGAGATTTTTTTATCCGGAACCAATATTAAGGGTGACAGCGAGGGGGGAAATCAGCAAAAAACAGGGAAAATCCCGCTTTTTTCGGCGTTTCCTATTATATCCCAGAAAGGCATCCTCTAAAATGACTTAAAAATAACATAATAAGCTTATTATATCCCAATAAGGGTGTCCTGAGATTTATTTATCCGGAACAAATATTAAGGGTTGTTGTGATGTGTAATATCAACCAAAAATAGAGAAAATTTCGGTTTTCTCTCCTTTAAAAAAGCATAAACTAATAAGGTAAGACCATTATATCCCAATTAGGGTGTCCTGTAATTTTTTTTATCCGGACCGAATATAAAGGGTGGCTGCCAATTGTGACACCCTTAATATTCGTTCCGGATAAAAAAATCACAGGACACCTTTATTGGGATATAACAAGCTTACTTTATTAATTTAAGCCATTTTAAAGGTCGCCGGTTTGAGATATAATAGAAAACGCCGAAAAAAACGCGATTTTCTCGGTTTTTAGCCGATTTTACCCCTGGTAGCCACCCTTTATATTTGTTCCGGATAAAAAAAAATCACTGTGCTACCTTATTGTATTATAATAAGCGTATCTTATTACTTTAAGCTATTTTATAAGACGCTTTGTTGAGATATAATAGGAAACGTCGAAAAAAAGCGGGATGTTCTCTATTTTTAGCCGATTTCACCCCTGGCAGCCACCCTTAATATTCTTTTCGGATAAAAAAAATCTCTGGTTACCCTTAGTGCGCTATAAGAAGCTTAACTTATCAATTTGAGTCATTTTAAAGGACGTCTTTTTGAGATATGCAAAAGAGACTGTTGGTAATCACATATTTTCGCTAATTATTGATATTTTTTACCTGGAATCGATTCACCTACATGTTTTATAAAAAAATTTGCAAGATTTTAACTAACTTTGATGTTTTAAGCTTTATTTTAGCTGTTTCATTGAAAAAAATTTGAATTAGAAGAATTACAATATTGTGGTACCTTTTTTATTTGTAGCTTATATTCCATAACAGTTTTCTGCATTTGAAAGTACTGAAATCAAAAACACCTTCCAAGAAGGTGTCAAAACCCGCATGTATTGTGTTACTCTAATCTAACTTTGAAAATTGTTATTTTATAAATATACATTATTTACTCACTTATAAAATGCTCTTAAATTAATAATTTTCTGAAAACTTTTCAAATGTAATTCGTATTATATATTGGCACTGTTAAAATTTGAATTTTCTTTTGCCATTACTGTTTATAATAGAATTATCTTAAAAATGCAATAATTAATGTATTTAATTTTTAACCCATTGCATATATCATATGGATATTTGGAAAAGTGTATATTATACTTGATTAATATTTATTTTATCTTCAAACAATTTTGCATATGGATTTAAAGCATTACATTGAATTTTAGATCCGATATTATTATTGAGTACACATTTAAAAAATTTTTGATTTATACCAGGAATGAGTAAACTAATACACGCAAACACACACACACACACATATATCTCTCTATAATATATAAATATTTCGCCGCCACCGCCGCCGCCGCCGCCGCCGTGTCTAAGAATTCAGAATTTAACATATATATATATGTTATATATATATATATATATATATATATATATATATATATATATATTGTAACGTGGTATTTCGTCCTAATACCAGTTACAAGTTATTTATTAATTTAATACAGGGACGACGGCCCCGAAGAACGCGTCTTTGTCGTCGCCGTGGGTTAATATGTTAACCCGTCGGGACACGGTAGCGGAGAAAGGACGATCTCCTCTATATCGACACACGTGGCGGGAAAATCGGGAATCGGAATGATTGTTTGCGGGTTAAATTATAATTTAAATGATAACGCGGCCGTTCAGTTAAAATAAAATCAATGAGTATTTATTTAACAAATTAGCAAAAACGCGCAATACCCAAACGATTTCGGTAGCCCCGGTGTGCTACCGAACAAACATTCAAGCACACGCACTCAACACACTCTAAGGTATACCGACCAATGTCGGGTACTTACCGGGCTGGGTTGTCCATAGGCCCTGGTGTTCGTCGGCGCCCCGACGTCTGCTGGCCGGTGGAGTCGGCCCGGTTTCCCGTCGACCTCGACGGTGATCTGCAGGGGCGGCCTGAAGCCGCGGCGATTCGCCTACTTCGGGGAACACTCGACCCGAGGTATCTGGTCCTTCGCACTGCACTACACGAACTCACGAGCACTCGCGTACGGCTTCCCGGAGCACGGACGAACCGGTCCGGTACTTCCCGTGGCGCGCGAAACTAAACGTGACGATGGGTTATTACGATGCTGTCGCGGTCAAGACCGGCAGCGTACTGAGCTTTTCGGGAATTGTCGCATTCCCGAAAAGTACCTAACACACACACACAATAACAATCGTATATACGGATGCTCGCACACATCCGCGGTCGTCGATATAAACACGCGTGTTTCGTGGCCTTGAAGAGACAACGCACGAAACAATAACAACGTGCGAGATTTTAAGATATAGTATTACATACAATATAAGATACATACTACGAAATAATATAATACATTAAGTATTATTTATTTCATCGCAACGACGTCTCGTCGCAATATATATATGTCATATATATGTTATATATATATGTGTTATATATGTGTTATATATGTGTTATATATTTATTTAATATATATATATATAACAATTTTGAAGTATTTATATATATATAAATACTTCAAAATTCTTTTTTCAAGAATACATAATATATGTATTTTTTCCATGCGTAAAAAAAAGTTGTGAATATGACTTGAAAGAATGTGTATTAGTTTACTCATTCCTGATGATAAAACTCATAAAATTTTTGAATGTGTACTCAATGATAATAACGGATCTAAAATTTAATGCTTTAAATGTAGATGCCAAATTATTTGGAGTTAAAATAAATATTAATCAAGTAAATCATACATTTTTCTAAACATCAATCAAAAGGCGCGATAGCGCCTGACACAAGTATAGGTGCGAGAGCCATTATATACAGCTAACTAGCCCCCCAGATTTTTACTTTTCTAACCGTTGCATTATTACATTATGTATTTGTGCTATTGACCACGCATTACGTTCCTTATTTATTAATCTTTACTGTACAATAAGTTTTACACGAATTCATTTACGCACAATCAAGAAAATCAATGCCAAAGATATTGCTTGCTGATTTCCTTTCCTCAATTTTCGTCTTCTCCCTTTTGATATATATAGTCAACTTCAAACAAAATGAGATAGAAATAGTATAGGAAAGGCATGATATAGAAAGAGAAACAATGCTTTCCACAGAAACATGCGCGTACAGAAGTAAAAACTTATAGAAGAAGTTCAAACGTGGCCACGAGAGGGAGCTAGTTTCAGGTAAATACTTTTGTCACAGCTGAATCATCTGGCTGACTTTGTGTGAAAATTTATGAATTAAAATTATTTATTTACGTAATTATTTCCAATACCTCACATTATTCCGTTTCGGTATTTTTTATTGTAGTGCAATGCAGATACTATTACAAAGTGAAGATTTCATATTCGCCCATATCCTATATTAGCATGTCGACCTTTGACATCTCGACGAGAGAAAGAGTGAGAGAGAGAGAGAGAAAGACAAACATTGATAAAATTCTAACCATGAAAACTATGTTTTCATTTCCATGCAAGTGATGGTATAATTTTTTTTAATCTTAAAGTATAATATTAATAAGAATTGCACAAAAAATAAATGTATATTATTACATTATTTTAATTATATTTATTATATTATTAATTCATTTTATTTATATAATTTGATGTGTTTGCTTTAAGTTTATATTATTTGAAGGGACTTATGCTTGTATTTTTATAATGAATCCCTCATGATATCTCAATGTTTTCCACATTGACCAAAATAATTTAAAAAACAATATATTATAATTAAGTGGATGCTTTATCGTTCTCTATCCTAATTAAAATTACTGAATAATCATTTTATTTTCTATATAAATCCAATATATGTGTTCGATACTTTGCCAAGTACATAATATTTAATAATTATATGGACTATAACATATGTAGTATGATATTCTTTCCAACGTTAAGTGAAATGATTGCTTAATAGTTATATGTACTGACTTAAATAATTTAAAAGAATGTTGATAAGTTATTGTTCTCTTTACATATATTTATTGAATATATTTTTTAATATTTAAATAAAATCAATGTGTCAGTTGTTTGGTAAGTGTAAAAGGCATTTAATAATTTTGTAACTTTCACATGCCTATAAAATGTTTGATAGTGACACTAACTAACATATATAGTTAAGTCATTAAATAGAATTTCTTGTGTTTATTGCTGTGAGGAACATTTTACCTTGTAAATATTATCATAAATCTCTGAAGATACAGCAAAACAAATTTAAATTTAAGTGACGAGAGGTTACCTAAAAAGTGCACTATTATGAGTATGTAAATATATATATATAAATATATATATATATATATATATATATATATATGGGTGGTTCTCTGTGACATCGAAGATGAAAAAAATAAATATTGCTATAACTGTGGGAATATGTTTTAGAGGTATCCAGTAGTTCTCCTGAATTTTTTCAGATTTTTTCTGGGCCATTATTTTAAGTTACAGAGAGTCAAAGTTGACGTTTTAGCACTTTTTGCATTATATGCCCATTTTCATGAATTTGTAGCTCCCAGGGGATGCATTTTTCACTAAAACATAACTATGACTTTTTTTGTAAATTTTCCGAACTTTTCATTAAAAATACTTTTAAAAGACATAAATGTATGCTGTCACACTCTTGTAAGCCATTTAAACCTTAAATACTGAAAATCAGCTATTCTGCTCCGGACTCTGGTAACCTAATACTGTCTAAAAGATGTCTTTTATAGTCAGAAACTGCCTATATAATATATATATATATATATATATATATATATGGGTGGTTCTCTGTGACATCGAAGATGAAAAAAATAAATATTGCTATAACTGTGGGAATATGTTTTAGAGGTATCCAGTAGTTCTCCTGAATTTTTTCAGATTTTTTCTGGGCCATTATTTTAAGTTACAGAGAGTCAAAGTTGACGTTTTAGCACTTTTTTGCATTATATGCCCATTTTCATGAATTTGTAGCTCCCAGGGGATGCATTTTTCACTAAAAACATAACTATGACTTTTTTTGTAAAATTTTCCGAACTTTTCATTAAAAATACTTTTAAAGACATAAATGTATGCTGTCACACTCTTGTAAGCCATTTAAACCTTAAATACTGAAAATCAGCTATTCTGCTCCGGACTCTGGTAACCTAATACTGTCTAAAAGATGTCTTTTTATAGTCAGAAACTGCCTAAAAATTTCCAGAGTGGGTCTAAATCATTAAGATCACTTATGGTCAAAATATCCGGGAAAAGTGCCCGAAATATTAATAGAAATGTATATTTGTTGCCTTATAACGATGAATCTATTAGCATGATCATTGCAAAAAAATTTGTGCACTTACCTTGGAGTAGTAGAAAAGTATTTTCACTTGTTTCAGTATCCATCTAATCCCCTGTAAGTTGCTCAAAATACAAATATTATTATACAAATGTAAAAAATTAATTTTTAAACATTTATAATGCTGAATTTTTAGTTTTACATCCCTTACAAGAATTATAATACATTATTATATATATATTATAATTATAATTTATCTCAAAATCTATTGATTTTTTTTGAAAAAACATTACGAACAGCTTTTGTTCCAAATAATCTTTAGAACTTATCTACCTAGGTTATAATTCTTAATTTTAAAATCTCGAAGAGATAGGGCACTCGGAAATATTGAATATCAAAAAAAGGCGACCACGGCACAATCGATTTTGATCTAACACCGCTCAAAAGATCACATTTTTTGAGAGCTTTCGAATGGCGGTGGTTAGATTATTGGCCAAGACCACTGATGAAAGTTATACCTTAAAATATATGAAAATTAGTGATTTTATGTAATTCTATAATTCTATAGATTTTGAGATAAATGGCTTTGAAAATAGCAATTTTTCTAAAAATTTGAAAAATTTCCATTTTTCATGGTGGAATAACTCTCAGGCAAATTATATTTGACACCTAAAATTTTTTTTCTATTTTCTGGAAGATTTTTGCAGTCTGTTCACAAAATTTGGAGTAATTTAAAATTTTCATCGTACCACTTGACGTGAAATAGCCCATATATATATATATATATATATATATATATATATATATACATATATATGTTGTGACAATGTGCTTCGCAACATGATTGAATTATATTTGAAGCTAAAGCGAATACCTACCTACCCGAATAGCTAAGCGACTACTTATGCAAACCTAGCTACTCATATTACTTCAACCTTACCCTCTGTCTATCTACCCGCACTAGATCTAAGTCCTACCCACTTTTACAATTCTAATAACCCTTCCCAAGACTTACTAACACATAATGCCACTTGAAATATATGTAAGCTGGAACGGCTAGCGAAAACCCAGCTTATCATCAGGACCGTCTAGCTAACTGTTGAGGGAGGTCGATAAAGCAGCAACCACAGGGGCTTCCAATAGACTGACAAGTACGGAGAAACTGAGCTGGAAGATGTCAGCAGTCCACAGCCAGAGTGAAAATTTCTATCCTCGGCCCAGGGTATCCGGAGCTAGCATGCAAGCATCCAGTCCACTGTGAAGATAATACCATTTATTTTAGTATATGCTACTGATATGTAGGATAAGGACATAGGAACATATACAGCTGTATCTTACTATCGCAACCGTATCCACATATGACAGCTGTGTGTTAGGAGAAACAAGGTTGGATTGAGGTTATGCGTGTACACAAATTTGGTATACAGCAGATACCGAATTATTATGTAGATAAAAACGCATATCAGCGCCACCCCGATATACAAAGAATTACCTGGAGATTTTACATGGAATAGCTGTGGCGATCTTGGTGTTCGGCGTCATCAAGTGAAGCAGAGTAGAGACGGCTACGGGTAACGAGGTTGGCGTCGTGGCAACGTAGTCGACTTCACGCCGTACTTATTAGTTGATGGGCAGAGATAATAAACGAGAATATTACCTTAAGAGAGGAACAGCTACGATGTCCAGGTAAAGAGGATATCAGCCAGCAATAAGATAACAGCTGAGCCACATCGAGACGCACGATCGCGGTCCGTGCGTTTGACGCACAATCGCGAAGTTTCAGCCCACCGAGAACGAGCTATGCGCATGCGCGGATGCAGAATCATGGCACTCGAGAAGTAGTCCAGTGAAAATAGGTCTGAAATCGACTTGTCACAGAAGTGGCTGCATTTTTGATATTTGGTTAATCGAGGTCGTAGAAAACGATTCTGAAATTTCCAGCTTCCTAGGTCGAGGGGTTCTATGCGGAACCAACGTTTAAAAGTTATTTTAAATTATATCTCAATAACCGTTGGGTCTACAGCAAAACGACTAGTGTCAAATGAAAGAACGTAATATTTAGCATCGGAAACGATTTTTTATTCGATTTCTGTAAGTGTAAAATTTTGAGATAAATGAAAAAGGCATAAAATTCATCCGAATAAGGAGTAGAGGGGAAGCGCAGACGATATGGCCGCCGCTCCCCTCACCCGTGGCTCTAAGCGCAATAAGAACGAGGCAAATTTGATTGTTTCGTGTTATCTCACGGCAACGTCGAGAATTTTTTGGGCGCTTTAAATACTGCAAGTGTAAACATAGCGGCAGGCTTTGGATAAATGGGCATTTTTATATTTTATGCAGTGTCAACTTATTAGAAAGATGTTTTCCTCTATACAAAATCTATTATATTTTTCTTGTAAGTTTCTTGATTATAGTGTATTACTATAGTGTGGAAAAATTTGAGTAATTTCTAATATTTAATTATTTAAAACAAATTTTTAATAACACCCATTACTAATCCCAATTATTAAATGTTGCCTGTTAAAGGTATGTGATAATTTTTATTTTTTTTGACATTACTAAAATTTTTATCATTTTTTTTATAATTTTTATAATTTTTGTTTTTCTTTTTAGTGAAAACACTTAAGAATTCATGCAAATTTTGTGTGATAACTGTCAAAGCAAGCAGCACAAATGTGAATATTACAAGAAGTACAAATTTTTTGAGTTCTGACAGAACACTTCGAAAAGTTTGTACAATTTTTTTTCTTTTCTGACAGTGCAGTTTTATGTGGTCTTGGATTTTTAGTAGAGTTTTTCTTTACATAATTACGGGCTATTTCTATAGCAATATCTTTAGTCCCTAATTTTTTAGTTTCGTTGCGTACCATATTTTTCAGCACTGTAGCATTGGCTATAGACGCTTGAATCAATCTTAGAAAAATAACCCATGTCCATTTCTTACATCTAATTGAAGGCATCAACATACTGCAGTGATAGTCATGTAGGTCAACTCCTCTCATATTTTTATTATAAATTGAAAACGCATTCGGAAATGGTAATTCTATTTTACTACGATGTTGTTTAGAGTATCTTTCCATTGATGATAAGGGTGTAACACCTGCAGCTGTTGACAGAATTGATGCAGGTTTCGAGTCCATAATAGTGATGTAATTCATGCCACTATTTTTGTCATGTTTTGCACCGTATGAGCCCCGATCGGATTTCTTATCAATATCGTTTGTAACTCCTTTCATTGTATCTGATCGAACAGTACCTGTAGCCCTTACTCCAATATTTTTCAGGTGAACCAATTAATCAGGACTTGAAAAATAGTTATCAAAATAGATATGATACTTTATTACTTTTTTTGGTGAAACCGAAGTAAGAAGCCCTTGAGTTATCTGCAAGACCGCTTTACTTCCCAAAACACATTTGTCAAGAATATCACTGTTCCCTTTGGAAAAAGGGTTGGATCCGTTTCCACAGTAAATGTCACAATCAAACAAATATCCTTCGGGATTACATAGAGACCACTGCTTTATGCCCCATTGTTCCGGCTTATCTTTTATATACTGTTTCAAAACAGTTCTCCCATAAAATTTGATCATTGTTTCGTCTAAAGATAAAGAAGTGGAAAAGTAACCGAATTGTTTCAGATTTTTTTTAAATTTTCAAAAATGGCGCGTACTCTCCAAACTTTATCCGTAGGACTAAAGTCAGACGGTTTAGAGAATTTTATTTTAGATTTTATTTTTAAGAATTTATCCCGACTCATAGCTGCAGCTATTGGATGACAGGCCAAAAAAGGCTCTCTTGACCAATAATCTTTTTGAAACTTTCTAGTGTTAAAAGTCGACATAACAATAATTCCTATGAAAGTATTCAAATCATCAAGAGTAAGTTCATAATCGTTCATGATAGTGCTTTCAATGATGTAATTTTTCATATCTCTCGAAAAAAATATTCAAAAACTTCTGTAAAAGATGCATTACGAATTTTTTTATCGTCGATTCAGATAACATGATTTCGTTTGTGGGACTCTCATCAAATTTCTTTTCACCCTCTAGCCATTCGTACAAGTGGTTTGGTTCGAGTTTTTTTTGATCCTCTGTGTATTGATCAAGGACCTTTTCATAAGATTTTGACGGAATCAAGTCTGTTACTCGAATGATACAATCAGAGTTTTCTTGAATATAACCATTTTCTAAACCATCATCAGAATCTGATCCATTTGAATTTTCTTCATCAGAGGACATTTTATCATCATCTACAACTTCATCTAAAATTTGATCTCTACGACACAAACGTTTTGATTTCGAAACCCACATACCAAATTTGCTCCTGAATAATTTTACACAAAGTGATAAAATAATCTTAGCTCTTAGGGAAAGTTCAGAACATCGATGAAAATACTTTGGCAAAAATCGGAAAAAGGCAAAAGAACAAAAATCAATTGACGGACATTGTCCATATAAGCATTATGGTGTTACTCATGTATGGATAAAAATTGCGAAGGTTATGAGAAATTGCAAAGTTGCGATGCACAGATTCTTAGAAGCGTGAATATCACAAACTAGACCTTTTTTATTCTTTTTGTAGTGAGTAAAGATCATTAATTAAATATTTATTGTACTGAAATCTACTTGGTCTCTTACGATAGAGAATTTCATTTGATTCCATCAGAATAAAACAGAATTTTATCAAAGTAGAATTACAAACAATTTTGCTTCGAAAAGTATTGTCTAGCTGGGTATGAAAGTTAAATAGGTTTTTTTTGTAGAAAAAATTAATGTTGAATCAATGAACTTAAATAAGATGGCTCCAAATTGATGCAGGTACAATCTTGTAAATTGTTACAATTTTTTAAGCCCAATTTATTCTACTTCAACTTTCATAAAAATTGGCTTTATACGGATTCAATCTAATGAAATTTTCTATCTTAACAGACCAACTAGATTACAATACAATAAATTCTGAATTCAATGATCTTCACTTACTGCAAAAGAAGTATACAAAAGGTCTATCTTGTGATAATGACATTATCAATGTATAATTACAACGTTAAAAAAAATCCCTAACAAAATATAATTTATGTATATATGTATATTTGCGATTTGCAAACCCCAAACAAATATTGTTAGTATAACAATATTTATATATTTATTTTAACAAATGCAGCTTGTAAAGCACAAAATACCACCTATGGCCTTTCGGATAGGACATGTAAATTTTGGCGAGCTCCCGTTTAGATGACCATAAAGAACACCGACTCTTCATTACGTTATATTGGACTGGACAGTAAACTCATCACCTAGCAGCAAATGCCTCAGACAGCCTTCCTAGACATCGAACACGTTAAGTATTTATATATACTATAAAGGGAGTAGGAAAGGACTGTATAATACAACTGTATAATACAATTAATGGCAGCTGAAAGTGGGAAATGTGATTGGGAAGATTTGAAGTTATGATTTCGTTAACATAACCAGTTAATTCAATTAATAACATATGCAAGCCCCAAGTAAAAGTTTATTACCTGAAATCAAAACAGTGCATCATCTTCAGCAATGGAACCATTGACTTCAAGAAAAGAGAGACTAAAACTTGTATTGCTCCATTGCCATAATCCATTGAAATGAAGAATCGTAGAATATACCTGATTTGATATACGTTGTAACAGTTGTTTGGTACACTACTTGGAACGTTCTGAAAGTATATCTAAAATTAGTATCTTTTCGGACAGCACAACCCATTAAGGCCCAGGTGAACTGATTTTTTATGTTAAGTTTGACTGTTTACTTTATGTCCAAAAATAAGTACTAAAATTCGCAAACCACGATTTCCGACGTTTTTCGGTCCGCTCTTTCGAATGCCGTTGAGAAAATTTGAAAAAAATGTCATTTAACCTCACTTTTTCACAAAAATATGAAAAAAAACCCGATTTTTCATAATTTTTTTTTCTTAACTCTTATTTTCTGACAGGAATGCATTTTTTTATGTGTACGAAACCTATTGGAAAAGTGATCCCGATACTTAAAATATAAAAACATGTCCAGAAAAAAATTTTTTTTCAAGATGGCGTCATCAAAATGGCGGCTAAATGCGTTATTTTTTTCTTGATTTACGAAATTCGATATTTATAGTTTTTATTTTACTTTTTCAAGGATGTCATATTATTTATAACTGTTTTTGAGATCGCTGATCATGATCCATACTTTAGAATTCAAAAAATGCAAGATGGCGGATAAAAAACTTCTATTATATTTGGCAGAATTGTTGGTTTCTTTTGCATTTGACTCGGGAGTGTTGGTTATCCCGTCTTTGAGGGCACCGATAACGATGCTGACCTCGGAATTACGAAATGCAAGATGGTGGCATCAAAATGGCGTCTGAAAGAGTTATTTTTTTCTTCATGTGTGATTATTTTCAAGGACGTAATATCATTTATAACTATTTTTGAGGTCGCTGATAATCTTTCTTACTTCAGTATTACAAAATATAAGATGGCGGAATGAATGTGGCAACCATTTGCAGTCAAATTTATTGTTTCTAATGAAATCAACCATAACCTACATGTTTAAAGGTTGTCGAGGTCGCTGATCACGATGCTGCTGTCAGAATTACAAAATGCGCGATGAATGATCTAGCTGAATTCATTGTTTTTCTTCAAATTGCATAGATTTTTTTCATTGTAAAGATTTAAAATTTGTTGCCTTTTTGCCGTTTATCATCAAACGTTGCCCGATTCTTACCACGTGGAGGTAGACAAACAAGGAGAATCTTTTTTTGTTCTTTTTTTTTATTCTTTTTATTTTTTTCTATTTTTTTCTATTTTGCGTTTTTTATAAGGTTTTATTTTTTTCTTTATTAACTTCTTTTATTTTTCTTTTCATATTTATCATTTCAGTAAAAAAAATTACAGTTTGTGTGAAATTATGTTAGTTGATGAATAGTTTTATAACAAATATCACAATAGTATAACTGACATTGTTCACAAATTTTTCTTGTTCTTACATTACAACTTTTCTCGGAACAAGGTTTGAGCAATTTTTGTTTTTGTGTGGTATGTAATTGCAAGTTTGCCACGTCTTTTTTTGTCAAATAGCATTTAGAAATTTCAATTGCAAAGTCTTTTGTAGATTTTCTATTTTCATTTTGAGCAGCAGTATTGTATAAAATTGTGGCATTTGTAACAGATGTTTGAAGTAACCGTAAAAGAATGACCCATGTCCATTTCTTTGAACGAATAGTCGGGGAAATAGAATTGCACCGTTGATCGTGCAGATCGACTCCACCCATAAATTTGTTGTACAGAGAGAACGCATTAGGAAAGTGCAAATCTTCTTTCTCTTTCTTTTTGTCCATATGTCGCTTCACTTTGCAAAGAGGTGTTACACTAGCAGCAGTTGAAAGAATTGAAACGGGTTTTGAGTCTTTGACGGTTATAAAATGTAAGTTACTATTTTTATCGTGCATTACCTCATAAGTTCCTTTAGTAGATTTGTTCGTTATTGAGTGTTTTACAGGGACTCGATTCTCTCGTACTGTTCCAGTTGCTTTCAAGCCTAGTTTTTGTAAATGAATAAGTAAATCTGGACTGGTGAATAAGTTGTCAAAGTAGACGTGATATTTTTGGATATTTCGGGCACTGACGGTTTCAAAAACTTTTCGGAGCATTTGAATAACTATCCTACTTCCCATCGCGCATTTACTCAATTGCTCATCATTATCCTTCTTTTTTCCACAATATATATCGCAGTCAAGCAAATAACCATTGGATAAACACAATGCCCACATCTTTATGCCAAATCTAATTGGTTTACCTCTTATAAATTGTTTTAGCACGCTGCGCCCGAAAAATTTCAGCATCATCTCATCAACTGAAAGAGCAGTGCCAAAAATACCAAATCTAACTAAATTTTTACGAAAAATATTCAATATTTGTCTAACTCTCCAAGCTCTATCATTATTATTTTGATCAGTAGGTTTATGCATCTTCAATTTACTTTTTATTTCTGTGAATTTATTACGAGTCATAACATCTTTGACTGGTAGTGCTTGCAAAAATTTATCATTAGACCAATAATCGCGTTGAGAAAGCCTCTTATTATAAGATGAAAATAGCAAAATACCGAGAAATGCATCCAAATCGTCCATTGATAGTATGTAACCATTACTAGATGTTGATAGAATAATGTATTTTTTTAGTTCTGAAGAAAAGAAAAATTCAAACAACTCTATTGGTGAGCTTCGTAAAATCATTTGTACATGTGCTGGCTTCAAAAGTATTTCATTTTGATACGAAATGTCTTGTCTATTCAAATATTTCTCTCCATTCAACCATACGTACTCATGTTTTTCTTCTAATTTTTTTTGCAAGCAATTATAATTTTCACTCACTTTTTGGTAGGATTGCTGAGGTTGGAAATTTATTTCCTCATTTCCGGACGATTCGTCATTTGATTGATGCAGTTCATTTTCTTCCGCGTCACTAGAATCAGATTGGCCCGAATCATGCGGATTAGGTAAAATATTTACATTACAGTAATTATCCCGTTCTTCAAACTCGTCTGAAGAATAGGATTGCTGATCACTGGTTTTCGATAATTTTTTCGGAATACTTTGCTTTTTTGATGTAGAAGCACGCTTCTTTCGAGGCATTTTGAATTTGATATGTTTGTCAAATTACAGTTTGTTTACACAAACTGAAAAAATTTTTCTATAGATACAGCCAAATTCAAGCTTTGAACGAAAAACTAATAAAATATGTTATACTCTAAAATTATACGAAGAAACGAACAAATATAATATTCAATTTTTATATTTATTACAACATACAAATAATGTTCGCATGCCAGTTGAACAAGAAATGAAAATCTATCATTTGTCAGGAAACCTTCGAAATAATAAATTTGGCTAGAAATGATCATCAATCGCTCGGATCGCAAAAAACTGGATAACTAAAATTCCTAAGTTAATTGAAAAAAAATTATCCGCCATCTTGTATTTTATTATTCCGAAGTAAGAATCATAATTAGCAACCTCAAAAACAGTTATAAATGATATTACATCCTTCAAAACCTAAAATAAAAAACGTAAAAATCGAAACTCGTAAATCAAGGAAAAAAAACTATTTCAGTCGCCATTTTGATGCCACCATCTTGCATTTCGTAATTCCGAGGTTAGCATCGTTATCAGTGCCCTCAAAAACGGGATACCCAACACTCCCGAGTCAAATGCAAAAGAAACCATCAATTCTGCCAAATATAATAGAAGTTTTTGATCCGCCATCTTGCATTTTTTTAATTCTGAAGTAAGGATCATGATCAGCGATCTCAAAAACAGTTATAAATAATATGACATCCTTAAAAAAGTAAAATAAAAACCATAAATATTGAATTTCGTAAATCAAGAAAAAAATAACGCATTTAGCCGCCATTTTGATGACGCCATCTTGAAAAAAAATTTTTTTCTGGACATGTTTTTATATTTTAAGTATCGGGATCACTTTTCCAATAGGTTTCGTACACATAAAAAAATGCATTCCTGTCAGAAAATAAGAGTTAAGAAAAAAAAATTATGAAAAATCGGGTTTTTTTTTCATATTTTTGTGAAAAAGTGAGGTTAAATGACATTTTTTTTCAAATTTTCTCAACGGCATTCGAAAGAGCGGACCGAAAAACATTGGAAATAGTGGTTTGATAATTTTAGTACTTATTTTTGGGCATAAAGTAAACAGTCAAACTTAACATAAAAAATCAGTTCACCTGGGCCTTAATGGGTTAATGGCAAATGGATTGTCGTCACTTCCTCAAGTAAAAGCACTAACTAAATATCTTAATTAGTTATAAACATTATAATTTACTATTACCTAATCTCCTGCGCTTCTTCTTTTGGTTGTACTTTAGCTACCAGAACCAAATATTCAAGTACAGTTATCAATGATTTCTTGTAGATCTGGGTGCGTGAGATTATTTATTCTCAATCAAATGTTACCCAAAGCTTTCACTAAATAACTTATTAAATAGGTGTCCCCTCTTCTTTTCACCTTCTACAAATAAAGATAAAGAGCACAGACAATTTATAAACGCTCACTTTTTCCAAATATAGGTTATGTTTGTCCCGGCGACCGGCGAACGTTGCATACTGTATGTTCTCGACTTTAGAGAGGCAATTAATATATATATTTTTTTATCTTATATACTAAATAAGCCCGCGATCCTCTCGAAAAGGCATCTCAAATATTTTAAGTAGACTTTTTATGTAGGTTAGAGGTTTAAAAAAATCAAACAAAACAGTAAACGATGGCCTCGATGATCTAGTCTATCCTATTGTAAAATTGAGTAAGCGCTCGAATCGAGGATATCGAATCTCGATCTCGAACATGAAAAAACTCGAAAATCAATGGAAAACAAAACATCGGCACGCGTAGCGCGCCCAAATCCACTAGTAATATAATATGAACGTTCAAGAATATCGCTATATATCGGTAATCTCGACATTACTAACACATATATTAGTACATACTTTATATGTAGGACCAACTTTACTATATAGGAAATCGATCAGTACATCACTCGCGATTCGTGGCCGGCACGATGACACAACGACAAGGTGACCGCCGATACACAATATACATGTATATATGTATGGATACGCGGCCCGGTCCAAATAAAAATATTTACTATATACGTTTACATTATAGCGCGAGCGTGATCCCCTCCCGTAGACTTCGAAACGGGAAACTTGATTTTTGTCTAAACCATAAGAGTTTTGTTAAAATTTTTAATGATTCTTCAAGGTCTTCCTCAAGTCTTTTCGCAATTATTAATAGTTGTATTCACTAGTACTTTATAACCTATATTTTATTATATAAATCGCGTTTTTATATTAAAATCAACAAAAAAACTGTAAATAAAAATATAAATAGAGTAGAAAATAATCGTTCGCTGGAGCTATGGAGAAGGTAATTCCGCAAGGTTATTTTACCATTCCAAACAGATGAAAAGGAATAATCGACACAGCGCGTTCAGTACCCTACGGGCAGGGATTCGCACGGAAGCGCGAGCGTGATCCCCTCCCGTAGACTCCCAAACGGGAAAATTGATTTTTGTCTAGAGTAGAAGAGTTTTGTTAACATTTATAATGATTCTCCAAGATTTTCTTCAAGTGTTTTCGCAATTACTAATAGTTGTATTCACTAGTATTTTATAACCTAAATTTTATGATATAAATCGCGTTTTTATATTAAAATAAACAAAAAAACTGTAAATAAAAATATAAATAGAGTAACTGTAAATAAAAATATAATAGAGTAGAAAATAATCGTTCGTTGGAGCTATGGAGAAGGTGATTCCGCAACGCGATTTTAACCTTCCAAACAGATGATAAGGAATAATCGTCGCAGCGCGCGTTCAGTACCGTACGGGCGGGGATTCGCACGGAAGCGCGGGCGTCATCCCCTCCCGTAGACTCCCCAACGGGAAAATTGATTTTTGTCTAGAGTAGAAATGTTTTGTTATCATTTATAATGATTCTCCAAGATTTTCTTCAAGTCTTTTCGCAATTACTAATAGTTGTATTCACTAGTATTTTATAAGCTATATTTTATGATATAAATCACGTTTTTATATTAAAATCAACAAAAAAATGTAAAAAAAATATAAATAGAGTAGAAAATAATCGTTCGCTGGAGCTATGGAGCAGGTGATTCAGCAAGGCCATTTTACCACTCCAAACAGATGAAACGAAATAATCGACGCAGCGCGCGTTCAGTACCCTACGGGCGGGGATTCGCAAGATAGCGCGAGCGTGATCCCCTCCCGTAGACTTCGAAACGGGAAACTTGATTTTTGACTAAAGCAGAAGAGTTTTGTTAACAATTATAATGATTCTCCAAGATTTTCTTCAAGTCTTTTCGCAATTACTAATAGTTGTATTCACTAGTATTTTATAACCTATATTTTATGATATAAATCGCGTTTTTATATTAAAATAAACAAAAAACTGTAAATAAAAATATAAATAAAGTAGAAAATAATCGTTCGCTGGAGCTATGGAGAAGGTGATTTCGCAAGGCGATTTTAATAAATCTGTGTATTTCTATTATGCACTTCTAAATTAATTCTTGTACTTTTGTTGTACAATTTAAAATAAAAGAAAATTATGTATATTTAACATTTATTAATTATTGTCTCTCAGATTTTTTGTAAATCGGGTTTGCGTGTATCTTTTTAATAACATAATTGAAAATTCGCCTGTAGATAACAAGAAATTCACCCGAAAAGAGCTTTCCTAATTAGTGAAATTTAGTAGTATTGTTAATTTTGACGCAAACAAATTTTCAGTCTCCAAATACCGTTTTATAGAATATTTGCCTCTACTAAACAATGCATCTAATTTTTCCCAGAATTTTAAGTCGATACGAAACGCACAATATTGCTTCGATAGTCTACGGGGACCGTGCGCACGATTGCCGTAACCCTTGCACGGTCCCCGTAGACCTACCGCAGTAGAAGATTGTAAATATTTCACAATTATTAATTCTTGTCTGTCGTATTTTTTGTAATTCGGGTTTGAGTGTATCTTTTTAATAAAATAATTGAAAATTTGCAAGACGGTGACAAGAAATGCACCCGAACAGAGATTCATATAAAGAAACAAATTTAAAATTATGTAAATTAGACATGGCAACCAATTACAAGCTCTAAGTATATGACGACCAGCTCTATGATTCTTGAAAATAGTAAAAAAATAAATTATAAACGTGATTACATATACCATGAAATATGTATATAATTTTCAATGTATAAAGCTACAATGTATTTTATTTTTCGGAAAGCGTTGGTGGCGCCATCTCTCGCAACAAATTTTATATTATATTTTAACTAGCGTCCACATTGCAAAAGTATATTTATTATTAAGATTAAGTAATTATACTCATTAACTAAACTCATGTTTCATAAAAATAATATGCATTAAATGTTTTGATGACATTTGTGAAGACATTTCGTGAACCCGCCAATTCTGAAAACTCTTAGTGGAGTGGAGGAAGGCAATAGTAGATTTCTTTATTGCTTTTTTTATTTTTTTCAAAAAGTAAGAAGGTCAAGCCCTCACATAAATTGTGGTGATGGTTTAGCTAAATTTTCGTTAAATTTTATATGTATTAAAGGTGCGATGTTTGGATTCAAAATTTTCAAACCAAAGAATCATATTAAAAATATTTATTTTTACTGATTCGAAATTTATTTAGAGCTTCCTCATAAAAAACTGAAGGGCTTGACGTTCGCACTTTTTTAAAATAATACCTCAATTCTTATTTAAAAAATAAAAAGTCAAAATTACCGACTATACCGGTAAGGTAGGTATGTTGAGGACTATCCGACATCCCCTTAAACTCTATAAAAAGTTTTAATTAATTTCCACAAAACTGATAAAAAGGAAACTTCTTTTTTTTAATTTTCTTTAAATAAACAATGCCTATCCTTCCCGTGTTTTACATCAGTAGATAAACTATTTTATAGAATAATAACCTTTTTTATATGTAATTTATATTCCATAATAGTTTTCTGCAATTGAAAGTACTGAAATCGAAAACACCTTCCAAGAAGGTGTCAAAACCCGCAAGTACTGTTATTCTAATCAAACTTTGAAAATTGTTATCTGATAAATAAATTCTGCAATTGAATCTGACATTGTTATCTGATAAATAAATAATTTTAATTCTAACTCCCTTATTTTATCTATTTCTTTGAATTTTAATTAAACATTTTTTTTAATATTACAAAAATTACATATAAAAAATTTCTGCAATTGAAAGAACTGAAATCAAACTGAAATCGACAAGTATTTTGAACCGTACCATAAATATATATTTTAAATAAACATTTATATCTATATATTACTTGAACTTCGTAAAAAATTTCTGCAATTGAAAGCACTGAAATCAAACTGTAATCGACAAGTATTTTGAATCATGCAAAAATGTCTACCAATCTGAATACAGAGTTTTTTTTTAAAAGTATCTTATACTTTTACTTTTCATTTCTGGCCCTGCCATGTCTTACAGTAATAAATAAATAATATTCTAATGATGTTAATTTGTGCAAAATTAATTTCTGCAAAACTAATAAAATATACATTTCTTCTTTTTTATTCTTTTAAATAAAATAATACTTGCACCACAAATTATTTTATTAATAATAAATTATTGGTTTATAGTATACAGTCTTGTTTCCACGCGTTGGTCTTTACACTATTTAATAATATGCCACAAGTCGCTTTGCATAATATATTAGGCCCCTTAAATTTTAAAATAAGATAATAGCTAAGATGTATGTAATAATTCATAAAATGTAACATCAGTTAATATAGTCAGAATTAACACCTATATGAAGCGGTAACACCTATTAACCAACGGTGGTGCAAGTATTATTTTATTTAAAAGAATAAAAAAGAAGAAATGTGATATATACAATAGATTAAAAATTAAATACATTAATTATTGCATTTATAATATAATTATATTATAAACAGTAATGGCAAAAGAAAATTCAAATTTTAATAGTGGCAATATAAAATACAAATTACATTTGAAAAGTATTTCAAGAATTATTAATTTAGGAGTTATACCTGTTATATAATTGGATTTATTGGAATTTTAACTATTTTTTAACTGGATCACTTCACATGGAATCTCCCATATATATATATATATATATATAATATAAATTTTAAATAAACAATTATGTATTTATTAGAAACAGAAGGTTATTTAACGAATGAATTGGTTTATAATAATCAAAATAAATGTATGGGCTCTGTAACTAAAGGGAACAATAAATTGGATATAATTATAGACTAAAACGCAAATTTTGAAAGAGGGTGCAAATTACGAATTACGGGAGAAATGGAAGAAACAGGTTTTTATTTATATGCCGTTAAAATATTATAAATAGTTCTTTAAAATTAATATAAAAATTTTTTTAATTTAAAAGAAAGTTTTATTACCCTAAAAGTACAAAATATTAATGACATAGAACTTTTGGCGATGTTCCTTCGTCATTAATTAAATTAATTTTAGGAGGTGAAGTTCTATTTAGATATGTTTAAAATAATCCAAAATTTTAATAAATTGTTACTAAATACTACAATTTAGTAAGTATATGCACTTTACTATTTTTGATAAGTTAATTTTTCATTAACATTTGTAATTATTAAAATATAAATTTAAGCTTTAATAGTGGCAATATAAAATACAAATTACATTTGAAAAGTATTTCAAGAATTATTAATCCTATATATATATAAATTTTAAATAAACAATTATGTATTTATTAGAAACAGAAGGTTATTTAACGAATGAATTGGTTTATAATAATCAAAATAAATGTATGGGCTCTGTAACTAAAGGGAACAATAAATTGGATATAATTATAGACTAAAACGCAAATTTTGAAAGAGGGTGCAAATTACGAATTACGGGAGAAATGGAAGAAACAGGTTTTATTTATATGCCGTTAAAATATTATAAATAGTTCTTTAAAATTAATATAAAAATTTTTTTAATTTAAAAGAAAGTTTTATTACCCTAAAAGTACAAAATATTAATGACATAGAACTTTTGGCGATGTTCCTTCGTCATTAATTAAATTAATTTTAGGAGGTGAAGTTCTATTTAGATATGTTTAAAATAATCCAAAATTTTAATAAATTGTTACTAAATACTACAATTTAGTAAGTATATGCACTTTACTATTTTTGATAAGTTAATTTTTCATTAACATTTGTAATTATTAAAATATAAATTTAAGCTTTATAGGAATTCATATAGTTTAAAATTTACAGTTAAAATTCAATATGTCTCAATTTTTTTTATTATTTTTATTCTGATTTCATTATACTAAATTTTGGTAAAAACTTTCATTTATAAATTATAATCGTATTTAAAAAAAATTAAATTTTTGGTATAAAACCCAAAGCACTATATGTCCATGGTAGTGAAAAAATAATACAATTTAAAACATTATTTTAACTAAATTAATTACGAAAAACCTTTTTCGAAATTAAAAATGGGTTGACGCGCGAAGCGCGCAGGGGGGTGAAACCAAATTAGTATATATATATATATATATATATCTCTATAATATATAAATATTTCGCCGCCGCCGCCGCCTCCGCCGTGTCTAAGAATTCAGAATTCAACATATATATATGTTATATATATATATATGTCATATATATAAGTGTGTATGTGTGTGCGCGAGCGTGCGTGCGTGCGTGCGTGCGTGCGTGCGTGCGTGTGTGTGTGTGTGTGTGTGTGTGTGTGTGTGTGTGTGTGTGTGTGTGTGTGTGTGTGTGTGTTTTTTCCGAAGAGGTGGAGAAATGCTTAATGCACCATGACTGGAGCCATGCGAGACTCCCCGTGTGTGGGACTCTCCTATCGAGGGATGTCGATAGGCATACACACTAAAACTCCACCTCTTTTCTTACCTTTATTCCCCCGCGGAAACCGCCGCAAGGCATTACTTCGCGGGGGGAGGCAACGGCTAGGTTAGCCCACTAGTGTTGCTATCGCAACTCTTCTCTCTTCTTCTCTTCTGATGAGACCCAGCCTGTCCACTACGGACGTACAGAGGGTTACCACCGCGTCCCATCCCTCCTGGGAGTCAAGGAGGCACGCCCCGATGCCCTCAGGGGTGAGGGGACCGCTCCAAGTGATTTGAAATTGGTCCCGTTCCTCCCTGAAACGAGGACACCGTAGAAGGACGTGTTCCACGTCTTCGTCCACCCCTGGACAAGCCGGGCACTCTGCGCTGCCGTAGACCCCTATACGAAATAGGTAACTACGGAAGCATCCGTGCCCGGTCAACACCTGGGTAAGCTGGAGACTGACGAAGCTGTGTTTCCTGCTCGCCCACTCCCGGATCCGCGGGATGATGCGGTGGGTCCAGCGGTCGTCCCTGGCTGAGTCCCATCTCCGCTGCCACTCCTCTACGGTCCGATATGACCATCGGTTGTGGCAGCGGTTCTCTTCTAGGCGTCGCCCTCCCTCACGGTGTCTTTCAGCTCTCTCGGCTGCCAGGAGGTCGAAGGGGGCGGTCCCCGCGACCACCGAGAGCGCAATGTCAGATACGGTTCGGTACGCCCGGGCCACCCTTAGCGCATCTATCCTGCAGGCTCTCTGGCACGGAGCACCTAAGCTCTTGTGCCTGTTCAGGGCAGCAGCCCAGATAGGAGCTCCGTATAAAATTACGGAGCTCACCACCGAGGCAAAGAGAGACCTTCGCGGTTGCTGGGGTCCCCCAATGTTGGGCATGATGCCCGCCAGCGCACGGGCCACCTTTGCCGCCTTTGAGCCTGCGTTCGCGAGATGGTGTTTGAACGACAGCCGCGCGTCTAGTGAGACCCCTAAATACTTCAACGTTTTCACCGACCGTATCCGTTCTTTACCTACCGTGAAGGTGGCGGTCCTCTCCTTTTTTGTGCGAGAGATGAGCACCGCCTCCGATTTTTCCGCCGCCAGACTAAGTCCGTGGTCTCTCAACCAAGTGGCGACCACTTCTATAGAGACGTCTCCGAGATATTCGATCTCTTCGACACTCTTTGCGACCACCACTAGCGCCACGTCGTCCGCGAAAGCCACCATCGAGACACCCTCCGGAAGTTGCTGCCTAAGCAGGCCGTCATAGACTACGTTCCAGAGTAGGGGCCCAATGACCGAACCCTGCGGCATGCCTCCCGTGATGTTGTGGGAGTGCACACCGTCGTCGGTGTCGTAGAGCAGAGTACGGTCAGTCAGGTAACTCCCTGAGATAGAGTGGCACTTGGAAGTGCTGCAGGGACAGCATGATGTAGTCCCATCTGGCAGAGTTGAAGGCATTCCGGATGTCCAAGGTGATGATGGCACACATCCGCCTTGCACTCCGACCAGCATTGATGGCGTTTGTAGCTATGCCAACAACTCTGCCTACAGCATCCAAGGTCTATCGACCCTTTCGGAACCCGAACTGGTTGTCGGAGAGGTCTCCGGCCCGACCGATGGCCTCTGCAAGCCTGGCGCAGATCACCCGCTCCAGGAGCTTCCCAACTATATCCAGTAGACAGAGCGGGCGGTAAGATGATGGCTCCTCCGAGGGTTTGTTTCCCTTTGGTAGGAGTACCAGCCTTTGCGTCTTCCACTGGGCCGGGAAGCAACCTCCTCTTATGCATGCGTTGAATGCGTCCAGGAACAAGCCCGGAGCACTCATCGCCGCTGTCTTGACGGCCAGGCCAGGTATTCCGTCAGGCCCTGGGGCTTTACGTACGGAAATACCCTTAGCGGCCATCCTCAGTTCGGCTTCACTAATGTCTGGCGACTCGGCTGCACCAATGGTGGCCATCAGGCCCGTCTCTGCTGCCCTTTTCCGATGTTCTGGAAACAGGTGGCGGACGACTCCGTCCAGAAAAACTGGGTCGGTGGGTGCAACAGCTCCCCGGGGTTGATCTTATTCATAACCGTTTTATACGGTCTGCCCCAGGGGTCGTGGTCCACCTCCTCACAGAGCTCCCGCCAACACCTTCTCTTGGCAGCCTTAATGGCCACCTTGAGATCCCTCCGCTTTTGTTCGTACTCTGTGAAACGATCTTGGAACCGCGGTGTTCCCCTCGCTCTTTGGTGCAGCCTTCTGGCACGCAGGCACTCACGTCTCTTTTCTGCGATGTCCTTACTCCACCAGATTATCGGTGGGCGGCCGCGAGGGTTAAACTTCACGGCCATAGAGGCATCGCAAGCCGATGTTAGGGCATTCGTGAGGCCTCGTGCTTTTTCTTCGGCGGTTCCCTCCACTTTTGCCCCCTCAAGGGTGCAGAGGAACGTCTCACGATCAAACGTGGCTGGTGCCCATCTCTCTCTTGCTCCTCTTCCTGCTCTCTATGTCCTCCCGCTGGTCAGCTGGAGCTGGTACACGAGTGCTTGGTGGTCACTACCCGTGTAACGATCGCTAACTTTCCAGCCGAGTCCCCCTCTCCCCATCAATCTAGGATCGACGAAGGTGAGGTCGACTATGGACGACTTGCCGGCTTTTGTGAAAGTCGGGGTTGTCCCTGTGTTAGCGATCTCCAGCCCCAGTAGAGCGAACGCCTCGAGAAGTACGCGACCACGCGCGTTGGTCTTGGCGCTACCCCAGTCCGTCGCCCAAGCATTAAAGTCCCCACCGATTGCGACCGGTAGCCGTGAGGACCGAGCACTGGTGACGACTGCATCCAGAGATCTCGCAAAGTCCTCGGTGGAATCGCTGGGCGGGAAGTAGCAGCTGTACTTGCGTACACCCGCCACCTCCACCCAGGTGAAGCTGGGAAGGGGGGCGACCATCTTTCTGGAGATGTGTATATTTCTACATGTGTATACTTCCAAGGTGTTGTGTGAATCTGTTTAATTTTTAAGGTGTCCATGGTAGTGAAAAAATAATACAATTTGAAACATTATTTTAAATAAATTAATTACGAAAAACCTTTTTCGAAATTAAAAATAGGGGTTTGGCGCGCGAAGCGCGCAGGAGGGCGACGCTCCCCTAGTATATATATATATATATATATGTATATATATATCTATATAATATAAATATTTCGACGCCGCCGTCCTGTCTAAGATTTCAGGGTTCTAATATATGCCGCTGTGTATAAAAGTTTTTCACTCCCCATATATGGGCATATTCATATATATAAATATATATATTGTGACGAGTGACGATGGCGCGAGCCACTCGTCATGGTTCTCCGTCGCGAGGCCCGTACGGCCGTCGGGTAAGACCGCGCGGGATACGGAAGGGAGGGGGAACGAGAGAGAATCGTTGAGAAATATTCTCGCGTGAAGGTCCTCGAGGTTATTGGAGTGACGCCGCCGACGACTGCGTGGTACCACGTACGAGACGCGAGGAGGTTTACTACTACGAGTATAAGGTTAGAGTTTTTCCCTCTCGACGAGGATAACGTGCTCGGGTAATTCTCGCGTACTCTCTTTGCGCCGCGATCCCGCGTCCGGATTATGACCCCCCGCGATTGCGCCCAGGCCGCCCGAACAATTGTATCATTTCGCGCGTTCGCGATCTAACTATTGTGTTGTATTACGAACCAGTGAATAAATTTGAATTCTATTTTATCTTTCGATTCGTATCATTGCGATATCCCGCAGGGTTGCAAATATTTAAATTATTTTATTTATAAATCAAATTAAATCAACAAATAACATGATTTATGAATTAAAATCTGAATAATTAAAAAATCAATACGATTTATTATTTCACGTTATTTTAATTAAGCAATCAGAATCATTTGTAATTAAATATAAAACGATTCAGAAGCCAATATTACTCATTACTTAAATATAATTTAATTAAGAAATAAAAATATTTTTTAATTAAATATAATTTAATTAATAAATCGTTTTACATTTTTAATTAAATATAATTAAATTAATAAATCAGTTTGAATTTTGAATTAAATGTAATTTAATTATTAAATCAATACGATTTATTAGTTAACATTTTTTTCAATTAAAAATCAATCTGATTTATGATTGAAAAGCATTTAAATTAAAAATCAAATTAATTGAAAAATTAATATTATTTAAATTAAAAATTTGTTTATGATTAATAATTAAATTTGATTCGTAAATTAATTTCGATCAATAAAGCATCGATGGAGGTACTATAATTTTCAAAGCGATCAACTTAGAAAAAAATAGTGATAAACATTACAACTAATTTTAATACGACCAACATCTGGTGTTGGTGTTCAATACCAGAATTCATTTTTTTTTATAGGTGGGTGGTTGATACTATGGCTGACATAATAAAATGGTGAGAGTGAAATGTGGGTAATAATGACGTATACGTTGGTGGGCGTGAACATGTGTGTGTAAGATACATGAACGCAAATTGTAGTCAAATTTAGTGTAAATTACTCGATTTTTTGTTTTTAAAAATCGGGTTTCTGTATTTTTGTTCAGGTTACCGTTTATTCATTGAGTATTGATTTATATTTTGACATTAAAAATGCTTTCAAGTTAAGGTCAATTTCTGGTTATAAAAATTGTTTGTACAATTCTCTGTATTCTAGTACATTTTAAAAAAAATTTTATAATTAAAACATTCTAATTTTTGGTAGAATACAATTAAAATACATTATAAATACTGGCAATATCGAGTACTTTTCGCACTAAAAATGCTAGCTTGTATTATGTCTTGTTATCGAGTAGAAAAAACCGTTGCCAATTCATTGGTACGTAGCTTCTTAAAAATTATAAAGTATCTATCTTACTTTGAAAACAAGTTAAAATGTCCAAGGTATGGTTTGTAGCTCAACAAGTCCTATTATATAGAGTAACGCAAGCGCTATATTTAGGCACAGAATTTCCTAAAACTGAACAGCTTACACCTTAAACAGAAGATTAAACGCAGCACTTTCTTTTAGAGTAGCCTGTAACCAAGTGAGGACATTGCAGTGGTAATATTGTAAATATTTTTAGCCCAAAAATGTGTGAATCATTGTTACCATAAAGACTACCTTTTTCCAAAATTTAAAGATGATTTTCAATAGAAAAATTAATTAACAAAAAGTGATCGCATAAGAAAAACTTACGAAGCGAGACTGTGAACGCGACATTGCGATCATCTCGTCTAGCTTATCTTCGTCGCCGACCAATGAATCGACTCAATGTTGGTTTATTCAAAGTATTTATGCAAAATAAAAATTGCAATGTCATAATTTTTATAAATTAATATTTAATTGTTACAATGCTGTTTAAAAATTTAACACAAAAAATAAAAAAATTAAAATTCAATTCATTTGATCATATCGATTTATTTTATTTAATCGATCATCTTACCTGGTACGTCTCCGCTAATCAATAAATCGAGACAACAATGATTTGTATAAAGTATGCGTGCAAAATTAATACTTACAGTGCTCTATTTTTTAAAATTAATGTCTGATTGTCATAAAGTCGTTTAAAAAATTCAAAATAAAAGAAAAATAATGTTTTTCGTTTTATGACAATTCGTCGTTTGATTGCATGAGAAAAACCTTCGAGGCGAGATGATCACGACAACGCATCCACAAAATCTCGCCTCGAAGGTTTTTCTCATGCAATCAAACGACGAATTGTCATAAAACGAAAAACATTATTTTTCTTTTATTTTGAATTTTTTAAACGACTTTATGACAATCAGACATTAATTTTAAAAAATAGAGCTTTGTAAGTATTAATTTTGCACGCATACTTTAAACAAATCATTGTTGTCTCTATTCTCTATTGATTAGCGGAGACCTACCAGGTAAGATGATCGTGACGTCACGTGCAAAAAGACTCGTCTCGAAGGTTTTCCTTATGCAATCAAACGACCAAATACTGTATATAAAATCCTTTCTACACCTTATCTTCAAAAAAAGATATGAGACCAAAATCAAATTGATTTGATTGGCTGTTACAGGCATTTCCAATTTACGGTTGCTAGGCACATTATATAGGAAGGAGAAACGACGTTTGAGAAAGAGAGAATGTGCGAAGGAAAAAGAGAGTGAGAGAGAGAGGCGCGAGTCAAAATCTAAAGGTTTAATTGGATTCTAAAGAGATTAGCCCGAGAATAAAGTTAAAAACAGATTGGGACGATTACTGGATTTGGCTACCTTTAATTTTAACACGGGAATTAGTGAGTCTACATGGCATACGCCGTTTG